>JAHIAM010014655.1:0-30029 GCA_021605205.1 Aegilops longissima | reverse complement strand
CCGAAGCGAAGTCTCAAGCCGCCCTGATCGGACTCCTCCCGAATCCATCAAGCAAGTTCGAGTTTCTCTGTTTACGGTGCTATCACCGCCGCCTTCAGAATTTCTAAAGTTGCTAAACCTCTAACTGAACTCCTCAAGAAAGATAAGAAGTTCGAATGGACGCCACAAGGCGAAGTCTAGCCAGAACTCGAAAAGACGCTCGACATCTGCTCCCGTGACTTGTTCCACCAGATTTCTCTAAGGACTTCTTTATTATCTATCATGACGACCGCGACAAGGACTAGGTTGCATACTCATGCAAGATCGCCATGTGATTGCCCTACGCTTCTCGGCATTAGCTAAGGCCCACATGAGGATAACTACCCCACACACGCATCTAGAGCTTGCAGAAGGGTTCATGCACTCAAAATCTGGCGACATTACCTTCCGGGTAATCGCTAGAAATCTACAATCGATCACCAAAGTCTGAAATATATCTTCACCCAACCGGATTTGAATCTCGTGCAAAGACGCTAGTCGAGTTGATTACAGATTTCGATTTAGGAATATCTTACACCCTGTGCAAGGCTAATGTCATGGCCGACGACTAAGTCGCGAAATCTTATTGTAACAATCTGATGTTACAACAAAGTCAACCATTTCTCCACGAGGAATTTCGTAAGTTTAATCTCCACATTGTTCCTCGAGGATTCTTTCCACCCGGGTGGCTTAAACCTACCTTACGGATCAGATCATCAAAGTTACAGAATGTAGATCCGGAGTCTCCGTGACGAGAAACATCAAGAAAGGAGTCGCAGATTGTTTCTCCATTGATGAACAAGGTGTCGTGTTCTTTGGAGACCGCCTAGTGGTCCCCAAGCAGTGCGCAACCCGAGGCGATTGATCCTTAAGGAAGCTCATGACTCTCCTCTCACCATTCATCCCGGTAGTACTAAAATGTATCAAGACCTACGCCAGAGGTTTTGGTGGACTAGGATGAAGAGAGAAATCGCCAATACATTGCTAATTGCGATGCTCTGTCAGTCGAAAGTTAAAGCAGAGCATCAACGCCTGCCGGTACCCTTCAACCTTTGGAAATTCCTGAATGGAAATGGGATAAAATCGGTATGGATTTCATTACCGGGTTTCCCAGACCAAGAGAGGGAATAATGCTATTCGCTGTCGTCGATCGCCTTTCCAAAGTAGCCCACTTCCTCACCTGCTCGTGAGAGTATAACCGCTAGCCACTAGCTGAATTGTACATCTCTCTAATAGTGTCTCTTAATGGTGTTCCATTAGAGATTAACTCAGATCGTGGAAGTCTCTTCACCTCTCGATTTTGGGAAAGTTTCAAAACGCTATGGAACTCGCCTTTCTTTAGCACCGCTTTCCATCCCCAATCAAGTGGTCAAGTAGAACGAAGTCAATCAAATCCTAGAGGATATGCTTTGAGCTTCTCGCCATCTCTTTCGCATGAATTGGGAGAAATGCCTTCCATTCGCCGAGTTCGCTATAACAATAGTTATCAAGCCAGCCGGCAAAGCCCCTTCAAGTTCTTTATGGACGGAAATGTCGAACGCCCTTACTCGGGTCGTAAACCGGGAGAGACAACTTTGGCCCGGATATGATTCAGAAGCGTAAGAGCAAGTTCGCTTGTTCGTGAGAAATTGAAAACAGCCCAATCTCGCAAAAGAGCCAATATGACCGCAAGCATAAGCCTCGTGACTTATGAAATTGGCGAGAAGGCTTACCGCGGGTTAGGCCTCTAAAGGGAACCCATCGATTCTGTATCAAAGGCAAGTTGGCTCGCTACATTGGACCTTTCGCATTCTTGCCAAACGAGGAGAAGTTGCTTACCAATTGAACTACCTCCGATCTTCCAGAGTCCATGATGTCTTCCACGCTTCCCAACTCAGCGTTGTTTCCGGATCCTATCCGTGGAGTGGACCACTAAACGCTTGATCTCCAAGATAACCTCACCTATCGAGAATATCCCGCTCAGATCCTTCGATCAAACCGAAGCGCATTACCTCGACGCCTAATATCAAGTTTCTAAAGGTTCAATGGTCAAACCATTCCGAGCAAGAAGCAACTTGGGAAAGGGAGGATCGTTCAACTTGAGTATCCCACCTTTTTCAAGAATAGATCCTAAATCTCGACGAGATTCTTTGAGTGGGGGTGAGTTGTCACATCCCAGCTTAGACCATGCATTAGGTGTGCATCATGTTTAAATTCCATTTGAATTTGAAATGGGAAGGCAGAAACCCCATAACACCCCCTTAAAACAACTAGGGTTTACTAAAAATTATTTCAATGAACTGAATGCCTTCAAAATGCTCATCCTCTTTGTTTTGGTTCGTAACCCATGTCAAAGGAGGTGGATCATTTTCTAGGTCATCCAAAGTTCCTAGGATTAATCCACAAGTTTTGAACTTGAGCATTTTAAATTATATAAAATATTTTAAATGTTCAAAATTGCCAAACTAAAATGTTTCATGTTGGGAATATTCCAACAAGGGACCAGGAGCATTTTGGTGATTTTTAAAACAGTTTTGGTATTTTAAAAACCCCACAAATTGCAGTAAAATAGAAAAAGACTAAAATGGAAAACCTCACTGACGCTGCGTTCTGCCCACCTGTCCAGCCCAGCCTAAAGAGTCATGGCCAATGAAGCTGCTGTGGCTCTGCCAGTGCAGCCAGTGTCTACCGGCGAGCGCTGCGCACGGCGGCCGCCTGGCTCACCCTCGCCACTGCTGCCCTGACGGCCTCCACGTCCGTCAGCCTGACCTCGACACGCCCATTCGCCCCGCCTCATCTCTCGCCTCTCTCAACTTGCCGACGCCATCACGACGCCACCGACCAAGTCGCGGCTCCCCGCCCATGCTCCTCCCCACCATGTCCAGAGCTCCGCCAAGACTCCACTACCCCTAGCTAGCAAGATCCGGGCCACGGCACTTCGGATCCCAGCTCACCACCTCGACCGAGCTCAAGTCGCCGGAGATCCCTTTGACGCCGCACGCCTTGTTCATCCTCGACTCGACGAGGCTCTCTACGCTCGCCTGGAGCCTATCTAACTCCCCTCCTCTCTCTTCGCGCCCGAGCACCATAACGACCCAACCACGATCACCAAGACGCGACCAGCCGCTGAGCTCGTCAGCGACGTGTTCTGGCCACTCTCCGCCACCCTGTGGTGCCCGCAGCATTCACCACACCCAACGGGTCTCCCATGCACTTCCCGCACTCCGCCGAGCCCTCTAACCCTCAAACCCGCTTGCTGTCGAACTTCGGCCGCTTAACTCGTCAGCGCGCCAACTCCGCCACCCCTGACCCCAACTAACCCCACCAATAGATGCGGTTGTCCCAGCTACCCAGAGCTATCTTCCGCGACTCGCTTGGTCGCTGAATCACCAAACACACTCCTCCGCCGTCTGGCTCGGCTGGCTAGTCGCCGTGCGGCCGACGTGGCATTGACCATCAGGCCCAAGCGACCCGACTGAGTCATCGACAATCGGGCCCACTTCGCTAACTAAATAGGTTAGTTTAATTAAACTTTAGTTAAGTTAATTACTCTCGACATGCGGGTCCCACTGGTCAGCTTGACCTGGACGACCCTCGCTGACCCCTCGACACACACTGACTCATGCTCGACGCATAATAAATGAATTTCTGGATTTATTCTGATATAACAAATTCCGTAATATAATTCAAATTTCAAATGCTTATAACTTTTATTCTATAACTCCAAATGCAAAGATTTATATATGAAAAAATTATCAGAAAAATCCACTCTATCCATTGGTACAGGTTTCATGCATGTTAAAACAAGTTAACTATGCTGAATAACCAGAATAAGATAATGCACCTTTAGGACTAACTCAATGAGCTATCATTTGAATCCTTGATTCAAATGAGTTCATCCCCTATTCTTTCAGCTTGCATTATACCAACACACATCCATATTGCCATGTCATAGCATGCATCATATTGTTGCATATTGTCATGTGTGTTTACTTTCGTGTGCTTTCATGATAGGTTCTACCTCAAGATAACCTCGACTACCCATCTCAAGGGCAGTTCTCACCCCGCCCATCGTGCAAGCAACCTGCTGATCATTTCGACATAAACCCATGTTCTCGCTCGCCTCGCATGCATCGCATTAAGACAACGCGATTCAAACTGTTGTGTGCTGCGGTAGTTGAACCCACTTCCTTTGCATGACTCGCCATTGCACACAAGAATTAGATGAAACCCACTAGTATGTGTAGGAGTTGATTGAGCCATGTTTGTGATTCCTACCATGCTATGCTTGCTATGCTTAGAGTTGTGTCAGTCCGCTCATCGGATGATGAACCGGAGGAAAGGTTGTGTTGGTTCGGGAGTGAAAGTGTTGAACACGATTTGGTAAAGGTATCGATGAGAGGCCATGTAGGAGAACATGGTGGTTGTTTCATTGAAGCCGAACTTAAGAACCGAGATCTGTGTTTGTGATCCATGAACTAGCTACTACCACGCATTGGGCCTCAAACCAATGGACCTCTCGCTTCTTAACCACCCTTGTTCTTAGTCCCGGAGTTGCAAGTAGTTTCGTGTTTGTAGCATGTCGGGGCCGACGCAACGCTGACCTTAGGGGTGGGTTGTGGGCGGTAGGCACGTGTCCGCAAACCGAAAGCCCGCTTGGTATCTCGGGAACCCTGCACACATCGCTCGGGCTGTATGGGAAACCTCGCCGACTCCCCTCATGGATGGAACCCGAATAGGCGATAAACCCGGACTAGGGACTTGAGTGTTTAGGTAGGCCGAGGCCGACACCCACGCTGGGCTTCCGCTGAAGGTTGCCGAGTACATGTCGTGTAAACGGCGTATAAGTGGTGAGAGCAGGTGAAGAAGTACACCCCGCAGGTTAAATATGATCTATTCGAATAGCCGTGTCCACGGAGAAGGACTTATGGGTTACCTATATCAGTTCATAGACAAGTAAATGGATACTACTAAAAGCCTCAAGATAAGCGTGAGTATCGTGGATGGCCCTCTGGGATGACGAGAGAGGATCCACGGTGGAGTATTGTGATGGTGATTAGTGGACTCTGTACGACAAATGCTTTACAAAGTGTGTCACGTAGGATAGCTTAGCCAAGAGTCAAAGCTGGCTTGCTGCAAATAACTCCACTCCCTTCCTTGAGAATGTGCATGTATGATAGGATTCTGTGGTAAGACTTGTTGAGTACCTTTGTACTCATGTTTGCTTAATTAATGTTTTTCAGAGGACTATACTACCCCCTCCGACGGATTCTATGTAGATATTGACTTCGACGAGTGAACTAGCCACCTGTGTGGCTATCTAAGACTTGTGAAGGGCCATTGTAGATAGAAAGGCTCCAACAAGCTTTCTTTTCTTTCTAGAGTCCTGATTGACTAGTTTGCTTCCGCATGTGCTTGTATGATTGTATGATTTGAGTGTTGGGTCATGTGACCCCTACCGTATGACTATAGTTATGTATGGCTCCTCTGAGCCTCTTAAATAAAGTACTTGAGTTGTAGAGTTTTGTTGTGATGCCTTGTTGTATTTACTCACATCGGGCATATTATGCAGTATGATTGAAATGCTTGGTATGAGTGGGATCCTACAAACTAGTTGTTTATCCTTGGCAGCCTCTCATATGGGGAAATGTAGTCTCGTGCTTCCGAGCGATAGTAGTCCGCTATAGCCCTGCTTCACCGGAGTCCTCGCTAGCCCAAAGACTACTGCTTGGACACTTGATCACGGGCATGTGATTCATTTCGCCTTATGTCTGTTCCTTCGGGAAATGTCACGCGGTGGTATTCGAGTCCTCGCTTAGCTCTACAGCCCCGGAATACCGGAGTCCTCGTTAGCCCAAAGGCTACAGCCCGAATTCATACGCTGATGACCGACATGCTCGAGGTGATTCATGTATGCCTGTCCCCATAGGTTAGTGCCGCTTTGGGTTCACGATTAGCCATGTCGGCCCGGTTCTTTGTCATGTGGATGCTAGCGACACTATCATATACGTGAGCCAAAAGACTTAAACGGTCCCGGCCATGGTAAGGCGACAATTGTGGAATACCGCATGTGAGGTCAAGAAGTGATATGAGGTGTTACCAGCCTAGGTCGATGTGACTTGAATCGGGTCCCCGACATACTGCCGGCTTCGCCTCACGTAGGTAGTAATTTGAGGTGTTCGGATGGAATCTAAACAATATTGATCCAATTATATGGTCCTTGAAGGAGTTTTTAGCTTAACGAACTGTGCAATTAGACTATGCGGCTTAAACGCCTCACTTAGCCATAGGAGTTTTATAATAAAACATATGCAGCCCCGGTATACTAACCAGTGGTGCTGCCATCTTCCGATCGAAGTACCAATCCTTCGATAATGCAGAAAAATCTCTAGCGATTTGTAACCTCGAACAATGGACGGGCTCTCGCCGATCATGACACTTCGGCCTTGGCTTTCACCGAGGTGCTCATCCGGTTTAGACCAGGCACAATCGCAGAAGTTCTCCTTTACTACCCCTAGCCGATGAAGCGGAACGTAGGGTAGCAAGCACAGAGCCGGGCAACCCAACTAATCGAACCAAAGACATGATTCGAGCCGATGCATATAATGCTATATTCGGGTGCCGAATGAAAAGTGTTCGACTTTGTTGCTGTGTTATGGGCTATGAGGAGCCCCTGCAAATATGAAACGCACCAGAGTGTACAAGGGTGCTAGGAAATAAGTAATGTAAAGGAAACCGAAGGAGAACAGATAGTATCCGGGGCCCTTGAACTTGGACCATTAACTATTTCCATTATAGTTGATTAATGCGCCAAAGCACATTGATACAAAATAGTGCAATAAGCAACCGGATATTTGACATGCCTCAACCAAAGGCGAGCTGCAAGTGGGTCCTAGGAACGGATAGAGTAATCGCTGAATTGGCCTCTAGGGCTTCCCTCAGTATGCTTGTGCTCTGTACAATCTTTATGTACTTGTCCTTTGACAGACCAAGAATCGCACTCATCAAAGGAGGCTTGTATAAAAGATACCTTTAAAAAAAGGAGGGAAAAAGAATAGTACAGATACTAATGAGTCCGCTTTGGTAGCCAACTATGAGCTAGTTGTGCCTTCGCCGATGCCCACGGATTTTGAGTGCGTAATTATGTAATGTGGTGCGGATGCCGCCACCGGCCGGGACTAGGACGCGAGGCCGAATTGTTAATCAAGTTTGACGAGCCGAACCATCCTCACATAAAGTGGTCCTGACCTCTTAGTGATGTATTAGGGCTCGGCACTGGATTACGGTTCGCTTGAGAAGGCCGCCCGCACCCGCGTTAGGGCGGCGGTGGTGCTCTGCTCGAGGAGCTGCCAGGTATTGATCGCTACAGGACGCCGCGTGGACCGGCATCTTGAGCTTGAGATAAGCATAGTGTGGCAATCGCATTGAATCTAGCAACGTGGTTCGTCCGAGCAAAGGCGTGGTAGCCGCGCGAAGGGGACGATATCAAGATTAACTCTTTGCTTTGAAGTTGTCCGGAGAATCAAGACCACCTCCAGCGTGATTGAGACCATACAACGGGCCTCTACACCTGGTATGACTCTTTAAAGGTAGTCTTGTGGGTTTGATTTGTGAGGATTAATGCCCATCTTCCGTGACCAGATCCCGATAGAGCAGTGTTGAGTCTGCTACCACCGCCCATTAGGACTCGTGTTAGGTGAAATACGCCAATGATTGGGTCGAGGACCATAGGCCGAACTGCCGTGGCGGATATCGTTAGGTGATCTCGACGATCGGGTGATCGGAATGACGACCACGGATTGAATTTTGGGGCGATCGCTCTACCACGAGACGCCCTCGAGTGCTCGCTTACGCCCCTTTGGCTATGTAGTATATATCATGTTCACGGTTTTGACTTGAGGGGGAAATTTTTTGCCCCCAGTTGTTCAGCTGCCGGGCTCTTCGTCCCCGCCCTCACTTTGTGACCCCTTTCTTTGTTCTCAAAGATTTAACTTGCCAAATTGTTTGAAAACCCAACAATCTCCGTTGGTATGATTGGCTTGTTTATCTGGGGTGCCATGTATCTGGAACGGACGATCGAGTATGTGGTCCAGGCTGGATGGTCCTCATTTTTCCTTTTGTAGGGCTTCTTCCGCTGGCCGGACTTGGAGCCGCTGGATCCGGTGTTAACCGTAGTGTCATCGGTGTTATCGCCATTGCTTCAGCTGCCATTGTTCCATTGGCGCCGAGCTTGCCGGCTGTTTTGGCCCTGAGGGCCTGGCTTTGCTGGCTGTGTTTTTTACCACGAGCCAGCTAACTATATTCACCCGCCGCAAAAGCGGTCATGAGTGCCGTGAGGGCTGCCATATACTTCGCTTTTCTTGGCCGAGGTGGCGGAAGAGCCATTCGTCACGGATGTCGTGTTTGAAGGCCGCTTAGGCTTCGCATCCTAACACCAACGATTTGGTTCTTTTTGGTTAGGAACCCAAGTCCGTAAGTTTCTGCTGATTCTGTGTTGTTGAACTATATGGCTTAAGTCATCGGTATCCGTGGCTTGATAAGTACCTTGGAAGTTGTCAAAAAGCTTCTTCCAAGTCCTCCCATGGCCGATAGAATTTTCGTGCAGGCTATTTAGCCCGTGTCTAGTTGGCCCTTTTAATTTTAGTGGGAGGTATTTGATGGCATGGAGATCGCTCTCCGGCCATATGGATGTGGAGAATAAAATATTCGATCCACACTGCGGGACCGTTGTTCCGTCAGATGATTCAATATTGACGGGCTTGAACCCTCGGGAATTCATGATCCAAAGATTTCATCTGTGAAGGCAGAGGGTGTGCGCACTTATATCGGCGCGCCGCCACGGCGCACCGATGAAGTCCGGCTCATGGTTATCGGCCCGGCGCGGATCGGGTTTGTCACGTCCGAATAGGTAGCCGCCATCCCGAAGCCTGGAAGCGCCTCGCGATCCGTAGATTGATCTGTGTGTCCCGCTTCACCGCCCATCCTCTGCCAAGGTCGATGTATGGTCCCAGCTATTCTATCCCTGTTTTTACGAGGCGGTGGGGCGGGTTGTTGTTCAACCTGAGTTGTTGCGTTATCCCGGACCACGGGAGTGGTCGGTCCGCCAGATTATCCCGGACCACGTGGTGGTCGGTCCGCATTGCTTGAGGGGGGTAGGGATCCGTGCCTCCTTATCGAATTGAGGTAGCAAATCGCGCTTTGGTAACTCTTGGCTGGGCGCTGAGGCCGCATTTCTTCGCTGCCGTGACGCCGGTCCATTTGTCAATGAGTAGGTCTTGATCGACTTGGAGCCGCTGCTGCTTTTTCTTCGTGCTTCTTGCAGGTTATTAGTTACGCTTGAAGCTTCCTCGCCGAGGGGTGCCTCAGCACGGCGAAATCTCACTTCGAGGCTCTCCTCATCCTCGGAGACTCGGACGATAACTATCGCCATCCGCCGTCATTGGCGTGGCCTGTTTATCGTGGTTATCTTGCTCGTTGTCTTGTTCCTCCGCTCGATGCAGCTCCAACAGTGGTCTTCATTTGTTGTGTCGCCGAGTACTATTTTCTCCGTGCGATGTTGCCATCTTTGAGCGACGAGGCTTAGAACGGGCGTTAGGGAGTCCGGTGCTTGGACCGTGTCTCAAGGTTTATTCGCAGAATCGATCTTTCCTTGTCATTGTCGCTAGCTTTTTAGGTGTGTCACCATGTACACATTGTACGAAGAGGTGCCCGCCCAACGCCCAAAGGAATGGCGGTCTTGGCCTTGCTCCTTGTCGGCATCGTTGTCCATACCGCCGATGTCTTCGAGCCATAATCAAGCACGCCGGTTAAGTCATCGATAAAGAAGCTATGAAGTGGGTGGCGGTGGAAGCAAAATTCTATAATTAGCCTCTAGCTCGAATCAACATAGTTTGGCCGTGAGTCCTTCTCCAAGGACAAATTCTTTAAAGAGTTTAGCACATCACCCAAAGGTGAGCTACTGGAAGATGTCTCAAGGGGCTGAATTCGGAAATCGAAGCTCGGTGTCCGCAGGCAGATATGGTCCGGAACTTATAACCGAGACGAGTCCGGAGTTCCGCTGACGCAAATATCATAGGGTGTCGAGTCCGCAGGCGGCCTCCAACGCCGCTGACTCGTGGGCCTCTTGATGGCATGATCCGCCCGTTCAAAGGACGCAGCAACAGGAACCATCTCCCTGATGTGATCCGATGACAGATTTAAGTCGCGTTCATCGGGCGGGGTACGATCCGCGTTTCAATCCGTCAAGATCAAGTGTCCACGGACGCCCACGACGAAGTTCAAGCTCCGATCCGACCCGATGGCTGGGGCGAGCCGCCGATCACGCCCAGATGGCCAAGCGAAGGTGGTCAAGAAGATTTAAGCCGCCAACACAAAGATCTGTCCCGGAGGAAGGTTTCTCCTGACGGCGCTACTATCGATGATTGAAGGCCATCAACCTTTCATCGACGACAAGGAACTCCTCAATGAAAGCACCAATGTCGTGTCAAACCGCGGATCTCGGTAGGGGGTCCCGAATCGTGCGCGCTTAGGATCGATGGTAACAGGAGACGGGGACACGATGTTTACCTGTGTTCGGCCCTTCTATGGAGGTAATACCCTACTTCCCGCTTGATTGATATTGATGAATATGAGTATTACAAGAGTTGATCTACCTCGAGATCGTAATGGCTAAACCCTACAAGTATAACCTGTGATGACTACGTAATGAGTATATGCTATCCGGACCACGCCTGCTCGGGTTTATATAGACAACGAGGGATCTAGGGTTACATAGAGTCGGTTACATAAGAAGGAATCATCATAGCTGGTCGCCAAGCTTGCCTTCCATGTCAAGGAGAGTCCAATCCGACACGGGCATGCCTTCGCATTCATGTCTTCACAGCCCATCGGCCCGCCCCATGGATAATGTGTCGGACGCCCGAGGACCCCTTTAGTCCAGATCTCTGTGGGTCGCGCCTCCCCTAGTCCAATTCGACTCCCATGGAGGGGGCGCCACCTCGGCAGCTGCCTCTCTCTCCCTAAGGCCCACTAAGACCTAATATTTCTTGGGGTTCCAGAACTTCTCCGACACTTCGGTTTTCTCCAAACCACCCGAACACTTCCGTGTCCGAATATAGCCGCCCAATATATCAATCTTTACGCCTCGACCATTTTGAGACTCTCGCCATGTTCGTGATCACATCCGGGACTCTCAACTACCTTCTCGTACATCAAATCACATAAACTCATAATACCGATCATCACCTAACGTTAGCGTATGGACCCTACGGTTCGAGAACTGTAGACATGACCGAGACTCGCCTCCGTCAATAAGCAACAGCGTAACCCGGATGCTCATATTGGTTCCTACATGTTCTACGTAATATCTTTATCAATCAAACCGATAACAACATACGTTGTTCCTTTGTCATCCAGATATGTTACCTTACCGAGATTCGATCGCCGGTATCCTCATACCTAGCTCAATCTCGCTATCGCAAGTCTTTACTCATTCTCGAATACATCATCCCGCAACTAACTCATTAGTCACATTGCTTGCAAGGCTTATAGTGATGTGCTTACCTAGAGGGCCCAGAGATACCTCTCCGACAATCGGAGTGACAAATCCTAGTCTCGATCAATGCCAACTCGACAAGTACCATCGGAGACACCTGTAGAGCACCTTTATAATCACCTAGTTACGTTGTGACGTTCGGTAGCACACAAAGTGTTCCTCCGGTAATCGGAAGTTGCATGATCTCATAGTCATAGGAACATGTATAAGTCATGAAGAAAGCAATAACAGTAAACTAAAACGATCAAGTGCTTAGCTAACGGAATGGGTCAAGTCAATCACACCATTCTCCTAATAATGTGATCCCGCTTACTAAATGACAACTCATGTCTATGGTTAGAAAACTTAACCATCTTTTGATAAACGAGCTAGTCAAGTAGTGGCATACTAGTGACACTGCTTGTCTATGTATTCACACATGTATTATGTTTCCTAAGCATACAATTCTAGCATGAATAATAAACATTTATCATGAAATAAGGAAATAGATAATAACTTTATTATTTCCTCTAGGGCATATTTCCTTCAGGCCCGACTTGCACTAGAGTCAATAATCTAGATTACACAGTAATGATTCTAACACCCATGGAGTCTTGGTGTTGATCATGTTTTGCTCGTGAGAGAGGCTTAGTCAATGGGTCTGCAACATTTAGATCCGTATGTACGCTGTAAATCTCTATGTCTCCCACCGGACTTGATCATGTGATGGAATTGAAGCCCCTCTTGATGTGCTTGGTTCTCTGTGAAACTGGATTCCTTTATGGAAGGCAATTGTACCAAAGATACACAAAAGATTTTCATTGACCCGATGTTCTAGGTATGACAATCGTTAACCCACAAGTATAGGGATCACAACAGTTTTCGAGGGTAGAGTATTCAACCCAAATTTATTGATTCGACACAAGGGGAGACAAAGAATATTCGAAAGTATTAGCAGCTGAGTTGTCAATTCAACCACACCGGATAACTTAGTATCTCGCAAAGAAAGTATTTAGTAGCAAAGTTGTATGGAAGTAACGTAATACAGAGTAAAAGTAATATTTTTGGGTTTTGTAGTGATTGTAATGAGAGAGTGAAAAGTAAATAAGTTAAGAACAATATGTGAAAAGCTCTCAGAGGCATTGGATCGGTGATGGAGAATTATGCCGATGCATTATTCATGTAACAGCTTATAACATAGGGGTGACACAGTAACTAGCTCCAATTCATCAATGTAATGTAGGCATGTATTCAATATAGTAATACGCTTATGGAAAAGAACTTGCATGACATCTTTTGTCCTACCCTCCCGTGCAGCTGGTCCTAGCGGAAACTAAGGGATATTAAGGCCTCCTTTAAATAGAGTACCGGACCAAAGCATTAACACATAGTGAATACATGAACTCCTCAAAGTACGGTCATCACTGGAGTGGTCCCGATTATTATCACTCGGGTTGGCGGATCATAACACATAGTAGGTGACTATAGACTTGCAAGATAGGATCAAGAACTCACATATATTCATGAAAACATAATAGGTTCAGATCTGAAATCATGGCACTGGCCCTAGTGACAAGCATTAAGTATAGCAAAGTCATAGCAACATCAATCTCGCATTGATACTAGGGATCAAACCCTAACAAAACTAACTCGACATATGATAAATCTCATCCAACCCATCACCGCCCAAAGAAGCTTCACGATGGAATTACTTTTCACGCATGAAGGTGAGCATCATGAAATTGGTGATGGAGGATTGTTGATGATGACGATGGCGACGGATTCTCTCCTGAGCCCTCAATGGACTCCAGATTAGCCTCCCGAGAGTTTAGGGTTTGGCGGCGGCTCCATATCGTAAAAACGCGATGAATCTTTCTTTGATTTTTTTCTCCCAACATGAATATATGGAGTTGGAGTTGAGGTCGGTGGAGCTCCAAGGCACACGAGGTGGGGCGCTACTTGGGGGCAAAGCGCGCCCCACCCTCGTGGATGTGGTGTGGGCCCCTGCCTTGATTCTTTCGCCAAGATTTTTAATTATTTCCAAAAATAATCTCCATGAAGTTTCAGGTCATTCCGAGAACTTTGTTTTCGCACAAAGATAACACCATGGCAATTCTCAAAAAAAACAGCCAATCCCGGTTAGTTCCATTCAAATCATGCAAGTTAGAGTCCAAAACAAGGGCAAAAGTGTTTGGAAAAGTAGATACGATTTGAGACGATAAACTCCCCAAGCTTAAACCTTGCTTGTCCTCAAGCAATTCAGTTGATAAACCTGAAAGTGATAAAGAAAAACTTCTACTTAACTCGCTTGCTCTTGTTGTCAGAATATGTAAAGCCAAGATTCAAGTTTTCAGCAAAGATTATGAACTAACCATATTCACAATAACACTTAGGTCTCATGTTTACTCATATCAATGGCATAATCAACTAGCGAGCAATAAAAATAAATCTCTTGATGACAACACTTTCTCAAAACAATCATAATATGATATAACCAGATGGTATCTCGCTAGCCCTTTCGAGACACTACAAAAAAAAGACACATCCGTGACATTTTGGGCCGAACGAAAAAATTTCTCATCATACTTATGACACTTGTATGATGATAATTGTGACAAAACCCGTATCATCATAGATGTGGTGGGCCCTACTTATGACAAAAAATCATGATGTAAAATGGGCTTTTCATCCGGGCGGCCGGAGACGCAGTTGCATGACATTTTTTTTGCCGCCCATGACGGAAAAACCATGGTAGAAGCGAGGGTGAGGAAAATATCGGGTGTTCCTGCCACGGTGGGTGGTCAAGCCGCGATGCGCTGCTTATCGTGACACGCACACGCTGCGGGTGCGAGGCGTTGGGCTCTAATCAACCCGAGCGAGGCGCTGGGCTCTAATCAACCCGAGCGATTGCACCGCAGCTAAGCATTATCGAACCCGAGCGATTGATCGATGGTCGTTAATCGAACCCGATCGAGCGATTCTTCGCCATCGCCGCTAATCAAGCCGATCGATGCTGCCTCGATGAACAAAGGAGTGTTATCGGGGGTTGATGAACAGACCCCGGTGTTGCCTCTGGATGAACAAAGTGAGCGCTGTTGTTGGATGAACAGCCTTGTGGGGGTTGTTGAACAGACCCGTGGTGTTGCTCTCCGATGAACAGGACCACGACGACGAGCCGGCTGGGGCTGGATGAACAGGACCCCGTGGAGGGATGGATGAACAGACCACCCCGTGGAGGGCTGGATGAACAGAGACGGTGGAGGGCTAGATGAACAGAGTCTGTGGAGGGGTGGTTGAACAGAGCCAGTGGAGAGGGTTGGTTGAATAAGAGCCGTGGAGTAGCGCGGTGGAGGCTGGATGAACAGGAGCCCGTGGATGAACAAATGCAGTGGAGGCCGGAGGAGGTCGACGGTGGATGAACAGAGTCTGTGGAGGCCGGAGGGGTCGATGGTGGAGATGAACAAGATCCCGTGGAGTCCCATTTTGCGGCACGCCACACCCTCCCAATGAACAGACCTCGCTTCGACCAGAGCGCCCAACACAAGTCCGCTTTGCTCCATTTTGGCGGTACGCCACACCCTCCCGATCAACAAGACCCCTGCTTTCGACCGTAGGAGGTCCGCTTCTCCGCTTTTGCGGCACGCTGCACTTCTCCCGGCGAACAGATCCCATTTCAACATGGCGGTCAAACACAAGGCCGCTTTCTCGCTTCGCGGTATGCCAGCCTCGCTTCCATCGGGCTGTTCCGCCCAAGCCCTCCCGATGAACACGACGACGCATTCCGCTCCGACCCAGCCGGTTGGCTCCCCATGAACACGCACGACGACGCGAGTCTCCGCTCGACCCAGCCATGTACACGAGCCCTGGCCATACGTATGCACGAGTAGGCGCTCGAGACCCCGCCCATATGTACGCACGCGGGTCAGATTTTCTTTCTTGCACACCGCTGCCAGACGACGACGCAGTACATGCTACGCGGCGCGCTTCACTACGACATGCGCGCGCCTCCATCGACCAAGATGTACGCACATCGCTCGCGACCAGAATGACAATGCTACGATACGCTTCACCAGGTGGGTCCCGACCGCCGTGCACTTCCTTGCTCACAAGATGTAGCTGGTGGGTCCCAGCAATATGGGGGCGAATCGGTTTTTGCTCGGACGCACTTCCTTGCGTATGAAAGATGTAGTTGGTGGGTCCCAGCAGTGGGGGAAATGTTTTTTCACGAAATAAAGTGGCCCGTCCGTGGGTCCCCGCTGTCGTGGAGGAATAATTATTTTGCGCGTAATAAGGAGGCACTTCCTTGCTGCGGACGTGGACCCACTTGTCACCTCTCCACGATAATACTCTTCCGATGGAAGTCGCTCTCGACCACGCTGACCACGCCGCGCCGAGAGCACTAGTATGGTGGACAATGGCGAGGCCTAGGAAGGGGACGACACGGAGCCGGGAAGACGCGCAAGGGAAGCCCGCGCCAGAGGAGTACGAGGGTTCACCGTTTGGTTGCGATGTGAGATGCTGCCGCCAGAGAATAACAGCCAGTAGAGGGATGGACCGGAATAGTAGGGCGGTGAGGCCTCCAAGGCAAGACAACCGCCCACGGGAGGCGTGGAGCATGCGACATGACCGGTGCTGCTTTGGGCGGCCGGAGCAAGAAGACCAGAGGTTGAAGAAGCACTACGGCCGTTGGATGGACATCGTACGGTCACTGGAGCTAGAATCGTTCATATTGACTAAGTTGACAAAGCACTCCGTCCCCGACAACTTAGTAGGCCCACAAGTCAGCCTCCCACCAAGGTGGGTCCCAACCAGCGTGGGGAGTATTCATTTTTTGTGCGTAATAAGGAGGCACTTCCTGGGGTTCATGCTCATTTTTTCAGATATAGCTGGTGGGTCCAAGGGTCCCAGCAATGGGGAAACGTTTTTTCACCAAATACAGAGGCCCATCCGTGGGTCCATGATGTCGTGGAGGAATCATTATTTTCCGCTGTAATAAGGAGGCACTTCCTTGTGTGCCGCCAGGACCCAGCTGTCACCTCTCCATGTACAAGATTCAATTCAGATGGAAGTCGCCTCTGACCATGTTGACAACGCCACGCCAGAGCACCAGTGGCGGTGGACGACGGCGAGGCCTAGGAAGGAACGACACGGAGGCGTGTAAGACTCGGCAGTTGTTTCCCACGCGGAGGGGAGTATGATCAGACGAGGGTTTATCGTCTGCCCTGCCGTCGCCAGAGAATAACAAAGACGTGTGGGTGAGTAGAGGGATGGCTAGGCTAGCGATGGGAGTACGGTGGGCGGTGAGGCTCATGGGCAACATAGCTGGCCACGGGAGGAGAGAGCAGCAGTCCCGCCGGGCGCTTGTTTGAGCGGCCGAGCAGAAGAGCATAGATTGAAGAAGACGACGGCCGTTGGATGGACATCCAACAACCAATGCTAAAGGCCAACCTTTTTTAGGAAAGCCTCAAATCTGGGAAAACATCATACAACCCATCTGCCATTATTTCTAATAATTTACAGCCCATTTCCTAATTCTTAAGGTTTTTGAGCCCATATTCTTTTGTTAGCATTACAGCCCATATTGTGGCCACGGTTAAAAAATTATACGAAATTTTGCATATTTCAAAAGCGGTCCGAACTGTTTTAATCCCAAATTTCGAGTCACATTCAAACTGATTTTAAAAATAAATGTATATCAATATAAAATCCAACAAATTGTCCATGCATAAAAATTAATGCAATTTAAAATCTCGAAATGAAAAAAGAAATTTTAAACTAATTGCCGGTTTGATGTGTTTTAAAATGTACAACCCATTTCTCATTATCGATAGGCTATTTTCTCGCCAAATTAAATGAAGCTCTCCTCGCCTTGAAAGATTTGCAGCCCAACAGCCTTGACAAAGCGACTTTACTTGGCAAATCACAAAAACTGGGTTGTAGGTGGACCCACTGGGCGTCAGGACCCAGCTGTCACCTCTCCACGACAAGATTTCTTCCGATGGAAGTCGGTCGTTGACCACATTGACCACGCCACCGAGAGCACCAAGGCGGTGGACGACGGCGAGGCCTAGGAAGGGGACGACGCGGAGCCGGGAAGACGCGCAAAGGATGCCCACGCAGAGAGGAGTACGAGGGTTCACTAGTTCGGCTGCAGTGTGAGGTCGTCGCCGCCAGAGAATAACAGGGGTGGGTGAGTAGAGGGATGGCCTGCCAGCGTGGGAGTAGTAGGGGCGGTGAGGCCTCCGTGGCATCACAGCCGCCACGGAGGCGGGAGCACGCTGCACGACCGGGCGCTGGTTTGGGCGGCCGGAGCAAGAAGACCAGAGGTTGAAGAAGCACTACTGCTGTTGGATGAACATCGACGGTAATCGGAGCTAGAATCGCTCATATTGACTAAGTTGACAAAGCCCTCCGCCCCCGCCAACTTGGTAGGCCCACAAGTCAGCCTCCCATGATGCTGGGTTCCAACCGGCAGGGGAGTATTCATTTTTGTGCGTAATAAGGAGGCACTTCTCATGCGCGAAGATAGTGGTGGGTCCGACCTGTCACCGGGGGCATGTTTTTATTCGTGAAATATAGAGGCCCTTCCTGGGTCCCGATGTCGTGGAGGAATCAAAGACTTGAGAAGGCGATAGAAAAGCTAGTGTACCAAGAAAGAGACGCTGCTGAAGTTTTAGAAAAAGAGAGACGTGATCCCGTAGTTGGTTCGAATCCAAACCTAGACTATGACTATATATGGTGCTATGCTACTCGCAAGTAATGAAACCGACATATCCAACGCTCGCTTCTCCTCTTCTCTACTTACTCGCTTAGCATCGAAGCTCGCCGCAGCAACCATGTCCGCTGGCTGCTCGTCCACCGCTTCTTCAGCAGTAACAACCAAATATGCGCCAAGTCGCCACCCGCATTCATCGCCTATGGGTCTCATCACACCCCGCAAGACGCAAGCATCGCAGCCGGTTGCTCATCGCAACCCGCTGCCGCTTGGTGTGGTGCCACCGCTGCAAATCACGCAGAGTCATCCGTCGCGCCTCAACCACAATCCTCAACCCTGGCCGAAGTCTTCTACAAATGCCCGAATCATGGGGTAATAATATGTTTAAGTGTTGTTCTCGCTGCTTTCAGCTTGCTGATTTTTTAATAGTTTGTTGATGATCTTCCAATTTGATTCGTGCGTAAAAGGGAAGATTCGTGTGATTTGTATTTCGGGAAGTTGTTGATGGGGGAGTGCAACTACGCTGATTATTTGGTTAGCCGAGGAATCCCAATACCAGCAGGTTGGGGTGTTGGACAAGTAATCAAGGAACGACGAAGAGGAAGATGCAGAGCGTATGTTAAAGATGCAGCCTTCCGATCATGGCCAAGCAACAGCTGCCGAACGGCCTTGACAAGAATGAGGAGATGAAAGAGCTTGTGAAGATAATGGGCAAAATCGATGTGCTCAGAGGATGATTGTCTCTTTATTTGCAAAGTATATGTAGCACTCGTGATGTATTCAAAGGGCTATGACATGAGCACTTTGGTGAAACTAGTAATGAATGAAACCTGTGTAGCAGTCATGTAGTGTTGTGAACATCTAATGATTTCTATTAACGGAAATCAGGGGTATCCCTTTGCTCATAAATAAATAAATAGCAGAGGCCCTTTTGGTAATAAATAAATAAATTAGCAGAGGACCTGTCGGTCAGCTTTGTTCTCATTCAAGACGCCGAGCAAATTGCAGTCCAACAACAAACTATGTCATCAAATTCAAGTTTCACAGCCAAATATGAGTACAACTAAACAACAATGTCATCATGTTTTAGTCATCATACAATCACCAAACACAAATCAGCATACATAACAAGTGATGTTCTCACAGAAAATACTAAACAACATGTTCATCATGTTTCAGTTGTCATAGCAAACACAATTTCACATAGTAGATAAAAACGCCTTCCGACAGCAAATACGACTAAAGCAATGTAATCATCATCCGCAGCAGCAGCGCCAACATCTTCGCCATGTGTATCACCAATCGTAATTCCCCATGGTGTCATCTTCTTCTTCGCCCTCAACGCCCTCGAACGTTGGCTTCTTCTTGATCAACTCTTGTATGTCCACAACACGACAGCAATCTTTTCGCAAGGCCATTGACGTGATGGTTCTCAAAGATATTAGGAACATCTGTGTTATCTTGTACATCAGAGCAATGTAAGCATCATCTTGTTGTGCAACTTCATTAAACGAATTCCTCTCGCTCAAACCTTTGCAATACTCTCCACCATCGCCACGCAAATGTGTCTTCCAAGAAAAATATATGTGTTGCTTGATTTGCCAAAATAAAAGGCTCGTTGGTCCGGTACGCCGCTTGACATTGATGGATTTGAAATAATCATCAGCTCGGTTTTGCGATCCTCGAAAACAGGTTATACCAACGACAACACAATGTAACCACACACCGATGATCCTCGAAATCGAGATATATCGCAATCGAACAATGTCTATTATGTTAGCATACATTTCAGTTTGTCTCTTTGTCATAATGATCCGTGCTCATGATGGCACTGTTTTGTGTCTTCCCGCCTTCATCTCGCAAGGGTGTTGTAGCGCACATCTCCAACAACGCAAGATTCATAATGTCTTACCCGAGTATCATGACCCATTGCTAGTGAGTAAAGGGCATCATCAACTGCCTGCCCATCCTCCCGCATCTTCTTAACCTATGGTTAGAAAATAGACAAGATGATCATCTTATGTACTCAATATATTAAAAAACTGACAGTGCAATTCAAAAGCTTACATGGTTCTTGAACCATTTCGCAAATCCTGCCATAACCAGTTTGTCAATGTTTCTTGGATTTTGCGGCAGTAACTCCTTTTTGTAGATGCTGCACAACATAGTGATCGCGCCAAACATCTAAATATATAAGAATGTGCTGCAAGTTTAGTAGATTACGATGTATAAGCTGCAAGATTTAGCACTTACTTGATATAAGGTAGTATCTCGTGACGCTTATTCAACACATACCAAACCATTTTGTCCAAATCTTTAGGTTTGTCCTCTTGTCGACTCTTCCCCGTAACTCAATGTAATAATCAAAAACATTGAGCCCGGATTGTCTTCATCCACGCTCTTTGCTAAGCTATCACTGTTTCAATGTATTTTGAGCAGAATGTCAACGCTTCAGAGCAATGTAGGCCTCGCAATGGAACCCTCGGTCTAGCTCGTTCCTAACATAGCCCTTGAAAGTGCCTAGCCGCTTTCAATAGGGTACATCCAGCCATACTGCATCGACCTCTAAGTAGTGCCTCATCGTAGATGAACAGCCAAATGCACCATCACATCAAAGAAGGCCGGAGGATATATCTTCTCAAGGTCGCATAGGATAGTTGGTATCTTGTCTCTAAGACGCCCAAAGCATCTATCCTGATATTTCTACCGCAGAGTTCCCAAGAATTGTCCCAACTCGCAACGCGCTCAGATAAGTCGTATGCCCAATCCTCTAAGGATAACAGTAAAACCCTTGAAGTAGGACGGGCAGTCATGAGTTTTCAACCCTTGTACCTTGTTTCCATCTATGCCGACTCTCCTTTCGTGGTTGGAAGCAAATCCATGTGGAATCTCACACGTGATGTGACCTCGCAGGATTCTTTTTCTTTTACCTTGTCCAAGACGCATATAGCTGGTGCCATATCCCGTGGTTTACCTTCATCTTGCACCGCAAATCCTTTCTCGATACCTGTGTGTCAAATCAATCCTAGATTTTAAGGTATCTTTCGCCTTGCCTTCAATATTAAGAAGTGTGCCGATAATGTTGTCACATATATTTTTCTCGATGTCCATCACATCAAGATTATGCCGCAGATCCAAATCTTTCCAATACTCCAAGTCCCACAAAGTGGACCCGGGTAAACAATAATCTCTCTTCTGCCTCTGCCACGCTTCCTTTTCCCGCTACCATTATCGGATGGTTTCCGTGTAATATGCCCGACCTTCTAATTCCACTTGCAACTCATCAACAAGTGAGCCTCTTTACGATCACGGTTTTCATGCTTTGCATTGAACACATGTCTTTGGTATTTTCTAGGATGCGGCTTGTCCTTGGCAAGGAAACGGCGTGTCCAATGTAACAGATCTTGCTAAGTATTGCGATGACAATGATTCTGTCACAAAGGAACACATGCATTGTAACCATGTGTCGCTCGCCTCGACATAGTGCCCAAAGCCGATAATCATGGATGCACCAAATTATAACATCACGCAGAAAGAAATCAGCTGGTGGGATGCTATATAGGTCTCGAGTGAGAACACCCTCCATAGCTGTTGAAGTTCCTCCACAAGAGGCTCCATGAACAAATCAAAATCCTTTCCAGACTTTTGGACCTGGGATGAGCAAGGCCATCATGTAGTTTGATTCTTTGGTGCGTACATTTGGAGGCATGTTGTAAGGATAACAAGTACTTGCCACATGCTATATGTGGCGCCTCGTGGCCAAATGGGTTAAATCCATCCGGCTAAGCCAAGTCTAATGTTTCTCGGTCAAGAAGAAACTTTTCGTGTTTCGATTGAAGCTTTTCCACTCACTACCATGTGATGGATGGCTCATTACATTCTGATCTCTAAACTCCTGGTTCCTAGAATGCCACAAGACATCCTCTCTTGTTTCAAAGATCATGAAACAACCTCGCAATCTTGGTGTAATTGGAAAATGTCTCGTAACATTATGAGGAATCCTCTTCACAAGATCGCCATCTTTCCATCTTGATGATTTGCATTTTGAGCATTCACTTGTTGGCATAATCCTCCTAATGTAACACAATTATTCTTACAAACATGGATCATATCATATCCAATTCCAACTACATGAAGGAAATTCTTCATTTTACTATAGGTGTGTGGCAGCTCAGACGATCTGGGAAAGCTTTATGAAAGCAGCCAACATCGCATCGAATGATTTGTTGGTCATCCGCCGATGTCTTCACCAAGAAAGGTGACCATAGCTGAGAATATCGACAACTTATTTCCGGGTGACATCCACGTTGCATTGTTCCAACATGCGGCCCACCATTTTTCTTCTCGCAGTGAAAGTTCACGGAATGCACGAGCATTTAGTAGCATTGTTTCAATGTTGGTCAAACTCATCGCTCCGCCACCACCACCTCCTCCTCTTCCACCGAGCATCAGTGATCAAGATGGTGATCTGCCGCTTCCACGTAGTCAATAACATTGACGCTCACAGCTTCACCATGATGAACCCACCTAGTATATGTGACCGACATCCCATACAAGTGTAGATGATTTTGCACAGTTGATCGGGTCTTGTAACTGAATTCATACAACTGCTACATGGGCAGAGCACATCTGATTTCGACCACCGTAGTCAGCTCGATAAAGTTCATGAAGTTTTCAACCCTCGACATATGCAGCGGAGAATCTTCGAGCAGAAGTTATCCAAGTCCTGTCCATCTGTTAGACATAAAATTAGTTCTTCTACTAGATATTACAGGAAAAACATATATGCTTTTTTATGAATTCCAGAAGAAAATACCTAGGTCGATGTCTAAAGCTATGGCAAGATATTTGGACGAGCAGATCTAAGTAACGAAATATATGTAAAACTAATTTAGCAAACAAATTTGAGTGCTAAATTATGGCAGGCTATTTCAGCAGTCAATGAGGCCGAGCACAAAGCCATCGAACTATCGAAGGCCATCGCAGCAACAAAGATCGAGTATAAAACGGTGTAGAGCTATTTCACCTAACAGATTGGCTACTAGACCATGGCAATCTACGCCACAATAAATATATGGCAGGATATTTTAGCAACTAATCGCCTTGGCATGCCATCTCGCTAAGCAGATTGAGTGCGAATCGGGCAAGGAAGCTTCTAAGCAAAGCATATTGATCAGAAACTACTTCGCAAACAAAGGAGATTAACAAATGCTTATCACCTAACATTCAGCGCCACACCGACATGCACGGGCCTTAGTCTAGAATGCGCGCATCGGGAGAAGCCGACCGCCGTGCGCTCCACAAGAATGTCGCCAATGTGGCGGCGCCGATCGCCGCGGCGCCCACAAGAACGCCGCCAGCGGTGGCGGCGCGGCTAGAGGACGCAGTACCACGAGAGCGCATCATGGAGCGAGAGGATCGCCAGGCCCCTCGACGAATCGCTGGCGCCGACGACGGGCGCGGACGGGAGGGCGGCTTTATGGAGCGAATGGAGTGGAGGGGACGGGGAGAGGGGTTTGGGGAATATTATTGGCTAGTTGGTCAAGGGTGGTTGAATCTAGGATTTGGGGGAATTTTGGGTGGGGGAGGATTTTCACGCTGTGGCGGGGGAGTTTGGCGATGGTCGGTTTCTCCAAGTGAGTCCCACGTGTCGTTGAAGAGGCAAGTCAAGCGCTGCCCGCTTATGCGTGAGCCATGTGCAGGACCGAACATGTGTGGGTGCAATGCACCACGACAGGGTGTTGTGAGTGTACCGCTTTTTTCCTTTTTAAACTAGGTGCTTCATTTCAAAAAACTTGTTGCTTCGCAATCCATCGATACTACTACTAGTAATCTGTAATCCCGACTAAAACGGCACGGTCGGGTCTTTTTCCTGCCTGATATGCTGGGAGGTTGGCTTAGTTGGGTTTTTAGGACGAGTAATGCTACACCTACGTAGTCCCAGCTTATGTAATTAACATAATGTGAAACATGTGAGCTGTTGATTGTAGATTGGGGAGGGAGGGCCCACCACCATGAAAATCAGGGAGGAGAGAGAGAGCAATTTACGTTAACCCTTTCAGAGGTTCCCGAGATGTAGAAAAATGTGAAATGCGTGAATGTGCATTTGCGATAAGGCCTTCCTCGCTCATTCTTTTCTCCCACAAGATCTTGATCTTCCGCAAACACACGGGCATCTTGCTAGTACTCCTACAATATACTATATTATTGTGAAAGTTCATATACACCGCCGAGATTAATGCAAACACGATAGATTTTCATTACATTTTGAACTTTTATAGGACAGAAAATAAAAGAAACCCGACCCTAAACCTATTCTACGGCAGCGCATCGACGCCCTCCATCTCGCGATCTCCATGTACGGGCGGGTTTCAAGACCCGTGAAGTGAAGGTGCGGTTCCCGCGAGGAAAAGTAGAACATGGGAGACGGACCACCGGGCTTGGCACACCATGCCCTGCCGCCCCCATGCCCTACTCATCCCTGAGGAGTCCCGACCTTGCCGGTGCCGGACGCTGACGGGCGGCAAGTAGGACGCGTCGCTGATGCTCCCTCCGGCCGGCCGCCAGCGTGGCCACCGCCAGCGGCGACTTGAGCGAGGGCGGCGACTCGAGCTCCATCCTCAAGACAAGCTCTCCGCAGAGCTGCTCAAGGCTGCCGTCATGGCGGATGTGGTGCCGTTAGGAGGACGATGCGCTATGGTGTGGAGGTTAGCTGGCGCTGCCGCTTAAGCAGCGATTCGCTGAGGCTAAGCGCCCCGGTGCGCTATTAAGTCGCCGGAGTTGGTTCTCGCACCAAGCCTCTTAACAACGGCATACGACGGACGATTTATGAATGCGGGTAGCCGGCGCTGGCTGGGAACGCACCACGCGACGGTGTGAGGTACGGGTTTTGTGTGCCAGGTAGTCTGCCTACGGTCGGGCAACGTTGAGATTCCTTTGCTCACATGCGATTGACGATGTCATTGAAAAAGCAAGACGACCCGGCATGGTCTCAGTCTTGAGGATGCAAAGCTTGGTCGCGCCACACCACTTCCGCGGACGCCGTCCCGATGCCTCGCGGCATCCTCGACGAGCCGGGTGTTGGGGTGTTTGGATTGTGGCTAAAGTGCATCTTACCAAAATTTTGGTCATGACCCAAAGATTGGTCTTTGTTTGGATGGTTGCCATTTTTTTTGAGGTTTTGGTCATGACCCAAAAATGGATGGTTGCCATTTTTTTGGCATGCCAATGAACTCTAGCCAACTCTAGTTCATTTTTCTTGTCGACATGTCGGCCAAATCATGGGCAACCAAAACCTCAACCAAAATTTTGGCTACCCAATGCTTTGATGGGGCAACCTTGGGCACAAACCAAATATATTAGCTGTTGGTCGCACACAGACTAACGCCACCCTCGCACACCGAAACCGACCACCTAGCGACGATGAGCGTGTCGCCACCGCGTCACCGTGGTCTGAGAGGCGGTGCTGGAGCTGCGCCACGTTGTTGGCCCCCACGACCCACATGAACTGCTGTTTGCGTGCAGGAGGTCGTGGTCCAGCTCCTCCATTGACTAGTTTATGCTTACGTCATTCCGGCATGTGTGTGCCCCATATGTCGGTTTCCCTGTTTTCCTGGCCATATTCGAAATGCCAAGATTCGCTAAAAGCGCATTAGGCCTTTCACTATGTAGGCCAAGCGAGACAACTTATTGTTTATTTGAGTCGCTCAAGTATAATCATGTGGCGCTTTGCTTATTTCTCATTCATCTCCAACCCTCTTCTCCATCGATCATGTCGCTTCTCTCTCGAGTCCATCCTCCCCAGACGCCTCATTTGAACATTCTCCGAGTATCATTCGCGATGTGGGCCTAGACCATGATTGTATTTCCAATGTTTATTTGTAATTTGTTCGACATGCATACAAACAAATGGTTCGCTTGAAGTTTCACTTTGCCTCCACTACGTGTCGCTTCGCCTTAGTTTTGGCATCCCATTCGGTTCATGCATGCCCCACATTATGTTGATTTAGATCGATTGATGTTCAGAGATCAATTGTGTGTCGCAAGGAGATAAAGGTTTGTATGTGAGGGAAAGGGAAGCACCGCTGGGTGCATGAATGACCACGTGAGGGTGCGGCAGCACCGCCGATGTACCAAAAAGCGCAAGTGTACCTTTTCATTTTGAAAACTTTAGGCAAGCTTGGCAAAATGTGTGGTGAAGTATGGCAATGCAAGGCCTAGACCCAAACAGGATAAGTATCGTAGTACCACGACCGAGTACTAGTGTTAAAAAGAAAGGCGGGTTTTCCTTCACGGGATTAATCGATACAAATCTTCGCTTCACGTGTCAATTAATGCGATTTTTTATCCAAAGCCCAAAGAGCTAACCATCTCACTCCTCATCGCTTGATAAATGCAGCCATGCAAACCAACCTTCTCATCTCCGCATGCATGCCGGGATATTAATGTCCTTGGTTGCTAGTACGAGGCAAACCCCATCAATTTTGCCTCGATTAGTGTTAGTGGCCTTTTGCAAATTGTAATTTTGATATACTTGCCTTGTGTACAAAAAATGGAGGTAGTAACTATATTTGACTTCCTTCCCATTGCAGTGACGCTCAACTATATCTCAACGCGTGGTTTGGCTGGAAGAGCGCTCGACGGGGAACACCATTGAGGGAGACCACGGTAAGTCGTTTCGTAAGTGCCGCTGCAAGCCGACAACCACCTTATTTGCATCCTGTGAAGTCCGTTGAACCAAAGGACGCCAGAATGTACTAGTACTACTGTACACAATAGCGCCGTCTTCATCCAGCTTAGTGCGGTGAGATGGTTTCTCAAGAAGACGATGGAGAAGCGGAGTCAAGAGTGAAATGATGGTTGCTTCATCCGTGTTTTGTGATTTGACGCTCACCGCTTTGTGATTTGTGATAGAAGGACAGGGAGTAGACTCTGTCCCTATACTATACATGCGCCCAAGCACGGAGAAAGAGGAGAGACATTGCATTTTTCTATTCCTTCAATCAATCAATCAGTGGAGCTTCGTTCCATCCTTTTGGCTTTGGCAACACCGCCCACAATGGTTCCTACGATGCCAAAAGCTATTTTCACATTTGGCTACACATTGTGGATGCCCTTAACTGCACTCACTTGGTTTTGCTCCTGTGTGCTATCTATACAAATCTCAATTATATTGATCTAAAAATTATAGAATCAAGATTAGTAAAAGGAGGTGATTTTGTCGTATGGATGGCGGGGAGGTTTCTTATTTTTAGAGGATGTTGTCCTCGGCGGTTTGCTAACATGATGTCCCACGTGTCGTGCTTTTTACCAAGCCGATCCGCTCTCCCACATGAGGCGTAACAACGCAGAAGCTAAACACGTTGTTAACTTGAAGAAGATGAGGAGAAGAGGATTCAGCAATGAGTGAAATGATGGTTGCTTCGTCCCTCCAACTTTTTTTTAGCATTATTATCTTCGCCTCCAACTTAATCAAGGAAAGGTGCAGCTTTGTGATTTGATGCCTCATTGCTCATTACGACGCCGGGCGCCGATGACCGGGTGCTTCACCCCGCCGCTCAGCACAGATTCTCGTATGACACGTGACTCGTAGTTTGATGCCCCGCATGTCGCCGAAAGGACTAGAAGATTTATGAAAGCGAAGCGCCCACTCTTACGACGGAGGAGTACACAACATGATGGCCTGTTGAATCGTCACTTGTACTATATATAGTACTATAGTTTTGTCTGCTCGCAGACTTATCCATCGATACAAACCCGATTAAACAGAAAGGCCGGATTTTTCCTGCAAGGGTATATGATAATCGCCATACATTTCAAAGGCAATTTTAATGTATGCAAACTGAATAATTAAGTAACAATATGATATCTAGTAAAACTAAAACACATATGATTTATTGTGTTAGAGTGTAGTAGTAGTGCTGTATTGCATAGTTGTTAGATGTAACATGCGCAGAACGCATAGAGATGTAGTTTTGGAGGGCCTATAGATAGAAAAAGCGTAATATGCTCACCGAACTTCGTAATAAGCTGACATACGCTCACTATATACGCTTTGGCGGTGATTATACGGTCACTTGCTCACGGTTCAAGATCGGATTGCACTGCTGACCGCCAAATAGTCCGCGGGCACCATGTTGACTAGTTAAATTGACCACGTTCCTTGTGGGTCCCACCTGCTCAGCTCGCATAGGGAAAAAAAGATAAACACAAATTTACGCAGCGCCGACAAGACTCCACCCCTGCGGCGCTGGAATCACCCGGTTGTGTATGTGTCTGCTGTGGCCTCGAGGTGCGATGCATGTGTAGGTTGAGCACTTGAGCGTGAGAGTGTGTGCTGGTCGGTGGTGTACTGGTGTGCATGCATGTGTGCGTGTGTGTGTGTGTGTGTGCGCAGTGAGTGTATGCGCGTTTATGCGGGCTGCGTGTGTTCGCAGGAGTGCTGCGTGCATGCAGTTCGTGCATGCGTATGCGTGTATAATCACCACACCAGCTCCTGTGGTGTTAAAACAGCATTTACTCAAGATACCAATACAAGGCCACCTTGTCCTCAGTGCCCGGGTCATGACTTCAACCACCGCCCAATATTTTTTGTCGCTTGTTTTATTTTATTAGCAAGATGTCTGTATATTTAAATCAAGATGCATTTGTATGACTAGTTTATCTTGTGAGAAAGGTTTGCAAATGGAGAGTGTTATCTTAGAAAATTGTCATAGTTTCTTTTCTATCCGCCAGATATAATGACGACGATATTGCAGATGGCAGTACATTATCATCACTAACTCTGTTTTTATAAGAGTGTATTTTATCCCTACTCTATAAAAAAGCATAGTCGGTGATGATCGTGGTGCTTGCCATCTCAGAATATAGGCCATCCGATCTATATCTCGATGGATAGGAAGGAAACTATGGCAATTTTGCAAAAGATACCCACACCCTCTCCACACTTGCAAATAAGGCCTTCCTTGTTCATCCTTTTCTCCCACAAGATAAACTACTCATACAAATGCATCTTGATGTTCCGCAACGATGGGCATCTTGCTAGTATTTTATAAGAGTGTAGATGTAGAGTAGATACAAGCCGATGTGGGCCCGATGGTAGTGAGATAATGTGATGCAACACTAGAGGTGCAATGTGAGCGCTTAATCGGTCAACTAGTCGTGTCTTGAGCAAATACAGAGTTGTACGGTGAGGCCGTGATCGTATAATAACCATAAAATGTAAATGGTGACCATAATAGTGGATTCTGAAGTCCAATGTACGATCGCGCTTTCGCTTCAAATACAATGATCGCCACTTTATATATCGCGAGAGAAAGATGAAACATGCATGAATGTGTCGGGGCTTACTTTTAGAGGACCTCGAGATAGTTTGTAAAGTGCACTGAAGGGGCGAGAGGGGGGGTATGCAATGAGAGAGAGAGATGCTTCGCTTCTCTTTATTATGACTAACTTTATATATAGTATAAAATATACAAATTCACAAAGGCGGAATAAATATCATTGTGGGCACCATGCAATGCAAGCTGCTCATACTCCTCCATATAACTTTGTAATGTTGTATATATGTAGAAATTCTAAAATATTTTTTGGCCACACTTTATTCAAAAGGAATGTTGTATGCTAAATAAACGTGAAGAGAGGGCTTTTAGATCAATGGGGTACGTGATGTAACATGTGTGAATGTGTAGTTGATGCATTTAGGTGGCCTAGAGAGGTATGTGTGTATTACGATTCGAGAGAGGCATGGATAGAGGGGCCGACAGTGGGGGTGGGAGAGATAGC
>JAHIAM010014654.1:0-12747 GCA_021605205.1 Aegilops longissima | reverse complement strand
AACCTTTATTTTGACTATAAGCATGAGGAGAATTTAGCACGGATTGCAACAAGGAAATAAAATCAATTAAAGAGCAACTTTCATAATTAAATTCCTTGAAATCCAAAATAGTGGGTTTAGCAACATCTAGGGTTTTACTTCAATCCCACTTTTATCAATTTTAGCATCAAGATCTAAAACTAATTTTTGGAACCCTTTCTAGGAAAGGTGGATAATATTCAGTCCCATCATTATCAAGATTCATATTGCAAAACAAAGATTTAATGGAGAAACATCAATAACTTTTAGATCTTCATCTTTATTTTCATGGAAATTGGAAGAAAACGCTTTAATAAAGGCACTTTTCAGAAACGATCTTAGCGGTTCTTTCCTTGCACTCATCAATGGAAATTCTCATGGCTTTGAGAGACTCATTGATATCATGCTTAGGAGGGATATATCTAAGCTTTAAAAATAAACATCAAGAGAAATTCTATCAACGCTCCTAGCCAATTCATCAACTTTAAGCAATTTTTCCTCAAGCAAAGCATTAAAATTCTTTTTCGAATTCATAAACTCTTTAACACTAGTCTCAAATTCAGAGGGCATCTTATTAAAATTTCAATAAGAGTTGTTGTAGGAATTTCCATAATTATTAGAGGAATTACTAGGATAAGGCCTAGGATTAAAGGTTCCTCTATACGCGTTGTTACCAAAATTATTCCTACCAACAAAATTCACATCCATAGATTCATTATTATTCTCAATCAAAGTAGACAAAGGCATATCATTAGGATCAAAGAAACACTTTTAGTAGCCAATAATTTCATAAGTTCATCCATCTTTCCACCAAAACATTAATTTCTTCTATTGCATGCACTTTTTATTAGTAGATCTTCAAAGGTTCGAGGGAGTTCCGATAGGGGTGTCCGATAGTTAACTATCATCATCGGCCGACTCCAAGACTAGAAGATACAAGATTGAAGATTCACCCGTGTCCAGATGGGACTTTCCTTGGCGTGGAAGGCAAGCCAGAACGGATATGTAGATCTCCTACTATTGTAACCGATCGGTAACCTAACCCTATCCGGATCTATATAAACCGGAGGGTTTTGTCCAGGATTAACAACAATCATACCATAGGCTAGCTTCTAGGGTTTTAGCCTCTTTGATCTCGTGGTAGATCCACTCTTGTAACACACATCATCAATATTAATCTAGCAGGACGAGGGTTTTACCTCCATCAAGAGGGCCCAACTCGGTAAAACATCGTGTCCTTGTCTCCTGTTACCATCCGCTTAGACGCACGTTCGGGACCCCACCGAGATCCGCCGGTTTTGACAATCACATTGGTGCTTTCATTGAGAGTTCCTCTCGGTCGCCACCGCGTAGGATGCCTCATCTCGCTTTTAAAGATATTTATCGCCAAAGGAGCCTTTGGCCCGGGCCGACTTTCGCTAGGTGGTTTTTATGACCGCCATCCGCCATCGCCCGACGATGACCTCTCGAGTCATCGAAACCAATCTCCGGTTAGTTCGAACTTGCCGAATGTTAGATCCGACGAGCTTCCTCCATAAACGAGCTCTTGATCGGATCGCTGCCTGGAGTCGCCATGACACGACCGGATCGGCCTAAACCGATCCGAGAGAGATCAATCTCCCAAGTTACCCATCATGTTGCTGTGATAGAGCAGCAATGCGTGATTCTTCTTGTATCTTAGGGACTAGTTATGTCTCGATTCCCGATCCCTCCATGCCGGATTCCCGCAGAGGGATGGACGTGATCAAGCCCCTGAACTTAAAGTCCGGCGGGTTGGACTCATTGATAACACTCAAAATCCAAACTTCCAAGTTCGAAACTTTGCCCTTGAGTCCTGAATTGGAAGGTTCGGATCTAGTTCCACCCCCCACCCAAACATTAGCGATCTCTCAACGAAGAGCCCCCGAACAGAATCATTATCGGGCCGATTCTCCCGTTAAGAAAGGATAAAGGACCCGGAGGAGGACGAATCCCTTTTCCAAAATTGCACGGACAAGGAATCCTAAACGCCGTTGTCCTAAATTACACGCTTCGACGGTGACCATAGTACAAAAGATTATGGGAGAGCGCTCGAAAACCGAAAAGTAAATTTTGGGATAATCCCCCAAACATCCCTAGTCCAAACAAAAGGTGCATCATTATCAAGCACCTTGAATACCAAAACCAAACCCCTAAAGGGTAATGGAACAACGAGGGTTGGTCAACGGACCCGAAAATCCAAAGAGGGGGGACCCAACAAGCCTTCGAGCGTGTTGGATATACGCAGGCCAAAAGTGGCGAGGCTTTTAGCCCCGGCAACCAACCCAAAAGTACCAAGACGGCATTAACATTTGACTTTCGATCAAATAACATGGAAACGAAAATCCGAGCCCCCAAGTCTACCAAAGCAAAAAAACCATGGAGCGACACGCTATCACCTTCAAAGGGCAAACCAAATTCCAAAGCAGAGCACCAGCCGATTGGTCCTCAAACCGATAGTGGACGTTTTCCCTTACTAAGGTACTCATGGATGGCGGCAGGGATTAAACCTCATCTATGAGGAAACCCTTCAAAAATGGAAATTGATAGAGCCGATTGAGGGTAAAAACAACCTTCAGGGATAATCCCTAGTCGAGAAGACGCTAAGGAAAAATCACATTAGATGTAGTGTTCGCCCACCGACAATTACAGGTCCGAGGAGGCACGCTTTGGCCCCATTCGCGGATATCACGCTTTGTTAGGGCGAGGGCATTCACAATCTTCCAAGCTATACCCCACACGGGTACATGAAGCTCAAATGCCCGGACCAAGGGATAATCACTCGCCATGATCCGGACACGCACCCGAAAATAAGACACCGACCCCCTAGAGGCATTGTCCGGCCCCAGCCAGAGGAATCATGCTGCACCCACGGGGATAGGACGAGGATACCGATAAGAGGTCCAAATCCACCCCTTTAAACCAGCAAGATAGTCAAATTTCGGTCCATCCAACGGACCTACAAAGACGGCCCCATTGGGGCACAATTAAGTCCCGATGTCGAAGCACTAGAGAATTCCTTCGAAAATTGGGAAGCCCGGCACCTTCGACATGCCGAATCCCACGAGGCCAAGAATAGCCAAATATCCTAAAAGGATTCAAGCCACCAAACAAGCTCTTCGACGATTTTCCGAGCCCAAAAGACAGGCAATGGGAGAAGAGCTAGCCAAACTTTGAAGCCGGATTCATCGAGATATAAAACATCCGGATCTAGCCAATCTAGTAATGGTACCAAAAGGACAAATTCCGCCGCCGATTTTAAAGACCTTAATAAGGCCTGTCCAAAGGACCTTTTCCCTCGTGATCGTTAAATCATCGATGACGAGGCACTTCATTGTGCTTCCTCGACGATACCCGATACCATCAAATCAAGATGGCGGAGAAAGATCGTTAAGATTCATTTAATGGGCCATTCGCTTCAACAAATGCCTTCGACTAAAACGCCAAAATATATCAGGCATGATTCAAACATGTCCGCTACCGATAGGCAAAACAGAGAGGCATACGGAATGTGGTGCCAAGACCAAACACGCCGGAACTCTAGTAGAAGACTTGAGGGTGAATTCGACAACCTCCGAGCATATGACATTAAGCTCAACCGAAATGCCTCGGGCATCAGGGAAAGTTCTTGGCTTCATCGATCCGTAGAGGAATTGAAGCAAACCCGCTAAAACCGAGCTCCACAATTGATTTTCCAAAGACCTCAAGCAGATAAAAACTAACCGGATGCGAGGCCTTTAAGTCGCTTATTTACCATTTGGGAGAAAAGGGCCCTTCACGCCCTTCCTCCCAAAACCAACATTTAATGGACGGATGCTGCAGAACCGACTCAAGAAATAAAGGCCATACTAGCAACAACCGGCCCCCCCAACCCGGGCGAACCTATGTTATTATATATCGCAGAACAACAAGTTGTGGCGTACGCGTTGAACGAGAAAAGGGCACAAATTCTTTTAAAAACCAGTGTACTACGATCCAACGTCTAACTCCATGCAAACCCGACCCACATTATCAAAAGATAGCGATGTGTTCATGGATCCCAAGCGAATACTTTCAAGAGTGTTCAATAACGTTTCCAAGTACCTCTCAACGATATTATAAACAATCGCGACGAAGGCAGGATTGCAAATGGGCTATCAAGCTCTTACCATTTGACATAACCTACAAACCAGGCAGCTATCAAGTCGGGTTCTCCTAACTTCATCGCCGAATGGACCGTTTAACTCCCTAAAGAGTACGGGCGCTCAACCGGATCATGCATTTCGACGGATCCAAAATGTTGGTGGCTTGGGGTCGGCCCCGACGCCCCAACCGGAGAACAACCAATACGCATTTCAAATAATGTACATGGACTCCAACAACGAGTAAACGAGGCCCTTCTACAGGCCTCCGGATGGCAATTCCATGGGCATTCAACGCCTAGAGGTGCGCGGATTCAAACCGCTATATCCCAAGTAAATGAGACTTTGACGCCAAAGATCCAAAATGGAGCCCGCAACACCGGCCCTAAAATGTCACCGGTTCAAGGACTAGAATTCCACCATGTAGCCCGGATAACCAAAAGACGTGTTAGCACGACGACGCGAAATGAGACGCCGCCCCTCCAAACATCTTCCCCGAACGGCTCTTGCCATCCAGATAAAGAGGAGTCCGGAAATAATCCGAGCCCGCATCACCTAACTGACCATTCGACACAATCGCGGCTCACCAATCAAATAACACCTTCACACGAAATAATGGCAGTAATTGCCTGGGATGAACCATTCTCGCCTACTTAATGCGGGAACTTCCGAAGACCAAAATGAGGCCCGCCATAGTTCCATCTAAAGCCTACAAGGTCCATGAGGGAGAACTTTATAAGAAAAGCACAACCGAGTCCTTCAAAGGTGTATTCCAAGAGGAAGGGCGAATCTCGGCTGAAATTCACGCCGACTCCGGGGGCACCATGCAGCCCGGCCCTTTAGGCAAGGCCTTCGAAGATTTTATTGGCCGACCGGCAGATGCTCAGACTTAGTCCAACGACGCCTTGCCCCTTTTTTAATCGAGCACCACCCACCGCCTCAAAACTATACCCATTCCCGCCGTCATGGGTCCGGGGCTTGACATGGTTGGACCCTTAAAGGGGGAACCCACAAGCACAAATACTTATTGGTCATGGGAAAATTCACCAAATGGATTGAGGCCAAGCCGTTAAAACGGGCAGAATCCGACCGTGATAGACTTCATATCCGGGTAGTAACCGCTTTACGCCCCCACAGATCATCACGATAACGCACAATTCACGCCGAAGGTTAAACTCGTGCAAAATATGGGCATTAAGCTCGACACGCCCCTATCACCCCAAACTAACGGTCAAGTCGAGCAGCAAATGGTCTAATAATGAGCGCATCAAACCGACAGTGCCCTCAAGGAATCTAACACGACGGTAGAGGAGCTCGACCAGACTGGGGGGACCACGCCAAACCGAATACCGGATTCACACCATTTTTCATGGATAGGGAGGGCAGTTCGCCTCCCGGATATAATTCATGACTCACCGCGCATGGCGAAGAAAGAGAAGCCGGGTTAGATCGGCAGGACAGTTTGGGCCCTTAGAGGAGGAGGACGGGCAAAGGCTCTCATTTTATCGCAGAGGCTCAAGATATCAAAGCAGAATACGGGCCAAAACTTACAATGTTGGCAACTTGTTCTACGCCCGGACAAGAAAAAGGACAAACTTAAGCCCAAGGGAAGGTCCTTCATAATACAAGTCCCGACCGGAGCATACCGCCTACGAACGATCCGACAACCGACCGAGCCGAACCCATGGAACGCAGCCCGCCTCCCAAGATTCTACGCTTAACGCCGACTCCGGGTTCGCCTCACCCCCCGGCCCACCCTTTTTTACCGTCTCCCCTCCTCCTTCTTCCCACTTTTTTTCAATACCTTTATGGGCCGATTTGGCCTTTGTTCAAGACACACTTGATGTGCTCCGCACTATTATAGGGGCTTTTAATGAAGCTTATTCATACGGCTTCATGCCCAATACATGTGTCATACTTCGCATGTACCTTTTATTCACCATTATATGCATCATATGATTGTCAAGCTGGGTTGCTCGGATCCTGGCTTACCCTACGCTCCCGATTTTCGCAGGAGGTAAAGGAGCATCCAGTTACGGCAGGGATGTTACCTCGGACGTGAAGCCAAAGCTAGGTTTAAGAGAATATTTCCCGGTGACTTGAAAGATGATTTATTACTTACTTATTTATCGCCCCTGATGCTTTTTTCTGCTATTTTTGCAGCCCATTGCACTTAGGGATGCCTCCTGTGGAAAGGAACCCTAACGGAACTATTCTCCCCGAAGATGTTTTTACTAACCATGTAATATAAATAACTAGTTGGGCACTTGTTTGATAAAGCAATTATGACCCCGACGCCTTGTCTCCATGCATGCCCTGGTTCTTTATAACCGTAGGGTATTCGGAACACTCCGGACCTGGGTCCCGAGGTTTAAAACGGTCCGAAAGACAAACGATTACAATCCGCTAGAAGGCATTTTACATGTCATTTCAAATTACATCCAAACCGAATTTGTACCCTCCTCAATCCCATCTAAAGGCTGTCTAATTTAAATTTTGAATATTTCGCGCCGTTCTACTTGGCCGACATCAAGCTCACAGGATCCTTCCCATCGGCCCCGCAGTCCAACCTCGCCATGGGTTTGGGGACTGTAACGGTTTTCACCATGGCCCAGCCTCCTTGCCGACGGCAGGCCGATATCTTCCAAAACGGAGGGCCACCGGCCCCGCTTCAACAAGCCCACCAAGGCCCTCGGTAGGGAGACGGATGGCCATAAAGCATGAACGACGCCACTCACCCTCGCCCACGCTCGAGCAATTGCACTAGTTTGGGAAGTTGGTCACCCATTGACTTTATTTCTCCGCAGGCGCAGCACACCTAAAGACATATTTCATTAATCGACTTCCTCGCCAATTCTTCTTTTCAAAGAATTTTCAAGCACTTACTATAAATGCCGCGACGGTTGATTCTCCTTCACGGAGCGATACCGGGCCCAACACCTTTCAGCTCTTCTCCCTGGGTGGGGATCTTGAGCTTGTTTCTTCCTCCGCACCTTCATAAGCACCTCTCCGCCTTTAGTTGACGAGAGTTTGCTGTCCGATCTAGTCCGCACTCGCAATATTATTGGATTCACCCACACTTTGCTAAATAATTATCTTTAAAGTACGCCTTACCAGCGGGGTCTCGGGGTTCTCTTCCAAGGCCCTCAAGTTGGGCTTGACCTTGAGCTCCGGGAAGATGGGTATTCTTCTCCAAGACCTCAAGATGATAATTGATCCTTAACAGTTATTTCAACTATTTTAAGTCTCGGGGCACCGCATATATAACTATTAAAATTACTTACCGATGTCTTTCACATCCGCCCGGGCTCGTTAACCCATCTTGAGTGGCACGGAGGTGCTGCTTCCGCTTTAAAGGCATTTAACGCCCGGGAGAAACACCGTCACGAAGAACGTCCGACGACGCCCGTGATTCATGGCGCTTCCACCTCGCACGGTGGCGGACAGCCGTCGGCCCTCCGCGGAGGAGCGCCCGCTCACGCTTGTATTCGCCTCCCCGACCATGCTTGAGCGGCCGGGGAGGCTTGATTTAACCCTCCGACACCCCGCGAAGCTTTTCGAAAGGTTATGAGTAATATACCTCCTAGGATCCTTCCTTAAAAATAGCGGTTTGCATCGGGGCGACGTTTTCCTCCCCATTCCTCCCGGGCCGGACACCTTTGTTTTCCGGCCGCCCGGGTTCGGGCTTCCCACCTTAAAGGCACTTTGTGATGCACCATCGATGGATGGTAATTGAGCACAATCAAATGATGGTGTCAAGACCTTGGCATACCGGGAGGCCGGAACAAACCGGGGTAGTCACCGAATGGCGACTAGGGCATTGTCTATGCTACGCTGGTGGAACACCCCCCAATCAGCTCCACCTTTATGTCCGGATCCTCTTCGAGGTCGGATCGGATCCCGGTCCTCCTGTGGAGCTAGGCTTCAGATGCCCTCCACGCCCCGGAAGCCCCGCCAAATCGCAAGTAAGATATTACTTTAAAAAGTATGGATCGGTAGATGAACATCCGCTACCCAGCCCGAGGGTTATCCATAGAAAATCCATTCAACGGATTCTGGAGGAAGTCCTCCTCTCCCTTGAAGCCGGACAGATCTTTGCGATCGGTCCGAGCCGCCCTTTTGCCAGACGGGTGGCATCCTTCCCGCTGAAATCCCACATAGGGGCCTTATATTGGAGTGGTGCACCGGATAATGCACGGCCATGACTCCAATCATGGTCAATCCGGAGGGCCAAGAACCTAATCCGCCCATCAAATAATGGACGCCCTATCATCTTCCCCGGAGGGCTCTCGCCAATCAGCGCTTTCGGGAGCATTGTTGAACTGAGGCCGATCCGGACCGGATCCGCAGAGGGCCTCCAGAAACCATTCGGCGGCTTTGGACGCCTTCGGGTGCCGGATAGATATCCGTCCCCGGACAAGATATTTCGCCCCCACTTGATATATCGACCCTCATGAGAACGGGGTAAAAAAACAATTCTTCCAAGGCAAAATGGGGCTCATGCCCAAGAACAGCCCGCAAAAAGCCCGTGTGCAAAATGGGGCGGGCGGAGGTGGTGGGAGTCCGAGAACTTAGGAGCCCCGGAGAAACGGATGATGGAAACCGACCCCTTATTAGATAGGGGACAAAGCATACCCGCCCCTTTGAAGGGTTAGACGCCCCCGCTTTCCACCCTTGTAGGTGGCTAGTCCGCCGAACCGAACCATGAAAGATGGGGAAGATATCCTTCGAGTACCACTAGCTCAGGGGAACTAAGCATCTCCCCAATCTCCGGCTTAGGCAGGAGCGAGAGGAGGAGCCGCCCGCCATCCATGATGGAATGGATTGCCGAGGCGCCATGAGAACCTTGGGATGGAGGATGGTGTGATTGATCAGATCCCCCTCTTATAGGCGGCTTGCCCCCTAGGGGTAAATGTAAAATATCCCAGCCCTTCGATTCAGAACGGGAAGAAGGCCATTACTGGGAGCCAAGGAGCGCAACATTCGAAGAAGGACACTATTCGACGGGAACATGAAGATTGAAGGAGAACCCCCTTGCAACGCCGAAGACAATATCACGGACTATCGCCAAGCGGTTCGGGGCAGAGGGAGTTCCGACTAAGGTGTCCAAATAGCCGAATATCATCATCGGCCGGACTCCAAGACTATGAAGATACAAGATTGAAGACTTCCCCGGTCCGGATGGGACTTTCTTGGCGGGAAGGGTTACATGGATATGTAGATCTCCTACTATTGTAACCACTCGGTAACCCAACCCTATCCTTGTCTATATAAACGGAGGGTTTTAGTCCGAGACAACAACAACATACCATAGGCTAGCTTCAGGGTTTTAGCTTTTTGATCTCGGGTAGATCCACCTTGTAACAACATCATCAATATTAATTCAGGACGAGGGTTTTACCTCCATCAAGAGGGCCCAACTTAAAACATCGTGTCCCTTGTCTCCGACCATCCGCCAGACGCTTCAGGACCCTACCCGAGATCCGCCTTTTGACAATCCAGTGCTATTGAGAATAATTAACCATAATATTATCTAGGAGTTTAGTAGCGCCTCCCAAAGTGATTTCCATAAAAGTGCCTCCCCGGGTCAATCTAAAAGGTTTTAGAAGAAAAATTCAATCCGCATAATTTTTTGTATAATCATCCACAAATTCAAACCATGAGTAGGGCAATTACGATCATTAATTTCATCCTTCCAAGCTTGTGCAACATGTTCATGATCAAGTTGCTTAAAGTTCATAATATCGCTTTAAGAGAGATGATCTTAGGGAGGAAAATACTTAGAGATAAAAGCATCTTGCACTTGTTCCAAGAATCAATACTATTTTTAGGCAAAGACGAAAACCAAGCTTTAGCACGACCTCTGCAAAAAGGAATTAGCTTCAATTTAACAACATCATTGTCAACATCCCTTCTTTTGCATATCACATAAATCAACGGGTTATTTAGATGAGTAGCGATCTTCACTAGAAGGCCGCAATTGATCTTTCATAACAAGATTCAATAAAGAGATTGATTTCACAAGATTCAGATTGGCAAGAGGAGCATTCGGGTAAGGAAATCATTATTGTTGGATTGGTAAAGTCACAATTTGGTATTATCTTGAGCCATCGCGACAAACAAGCAATCCAACACAACAAACAAAAAGCAAGGAAAGAAAGGAAAACGGAAAAGTGAGGGCAATAAACGAAAGGTGAAGGGGAGAGGAAAACGAGAGGCAAATGGAAAATAATGTAATGCGAGAGATAAGGGATTTTGGTACTTGGTATGTTGATTTCGAGATTTCGCAACGGCGCCGAAATTCTTCTTTACCTCTTGAGCTATGCGGATTTCAAGAGGAGAGGATAATGCAAAGAGTAGTGTAATTTTCAGTTTTGAGAACCAAGGTATCAATCCAAAGAGAGGCCCCCAAGTCCCTCGTACCACAAAAACAAATAGCTCAACGCAACCAACGCCATTAGGGGTTGTCAATCCTTCATGATCACTTAGAGTGAGATCCGAAGAGATGATAGATAATATTTTGGTATTTTTGGTTAAAGATGCAAAGTAAAATAAAAGGCAAAAGTAAAAGCAAAGCAATAATAAAGGATGGAAGATTGATATGATAGAGAATAGACCCGGGCCATAGATTTCACTAGTGGCTTTCTCAAGAGCATAAGTATTTTACTGGGTGAAAATTACTGTTGAGAAATTGAAAGAATTGAGCATAGTTATGAGAGTATCTAGGTATGATCATGTTATAGGCATCACGTCCAGACACGAGACCGACTCCCCTACATTATATTACTACTCATCACCCTACCAAAGATGCATCAGAGTATTTTAAAAAACAGAGTAACGCCTAACAAGATGACATGATGTAGAGGGATAAATTCACAATATGATAAAAACCCCATCTTGTTATCCTCATGGCAAAATACAATACGGCCTTGCTACCCCCTCCACCGGGAAAGGACACCGCAAGATTGAACCCAAAGCTGCACTTCTCCCATTGCAAGAACTACCAATCTAGTTGGCCAAACCAAACAGATAATTCAAGAGACTTGCAAAGATAACCAATCATACATAAAAGAATTCGAGAAGATTCAAATATTTCATAGATAATCTTGATCATAAACCCACAATTCATCGGTCTCAACAAACACACCGCAAAAAAGAAGATTACATCAATAGATCTCCACGGAGAGGGGAGAACATTGTATTGAGATCCAAAAGAGAAAATAAGCCATCTAGCTACTAACAATGGACCCAAAGGTCTGAGGTAAACTACTCACACTTCATCAAAGAGGCTATGATGATGGCCTCCATGGTGGATTCCCCCGGAGCTCCTAAGGCCCCAAGATGGGATCTCGTGGATACGTGGCGCGGTGGAATTAGGTTTTGGCCCGATCTCGATCGCTCGGGGTACGCTGGATATATGAGGAAGAAGTATGTGGAGCAAAGGGTGCCCACGAGGGTGGAGGGCGCCTGGGAGGGCGCGCCTCTACCTCGGCCTTCCCCCTGGTTGCTTGATTAGGGTCCAAGTCTCCGGATCATGTTCGTGAGAAAATCACGCCCCGGGTTTCATTCCGCTTGACTCCCCGATATTCCGTTATTCAAACTAAAAGGCAAAAATAGCAACCTGGGCCTCCGTTAATAGGTTAGTCCCAAAATAATATAAAAGTGGAAAATAAAGCCCAAATGGTCCAAAAAAGATAATATATCATGGAGCAATAAAATTATAGATACGCTGGAGACGAGCCCCTTCTTCTTCTTCTTCCGACCTTCTCCCTAGGTGGGAGAAGGGTTTCCTCCGTCCATGGTCTTATGGGGAGGCGAGAGCCCCCAGATTAGATATGTCTTCCCCTCTCGCTTTTTTTCGGATTTTCCCCTGCTTTCTTTATATTCGGAGATCCGAATCGATTGGGCTGAATTTTGATGAAGCTATATCCGAAATTAGCTTTGGGCGAAAGAAGGGCTCCAACCGCTTTATGGGTGGCCTTAGGGTCCAGGGCGCTCCCGGGCACGCCTGGTCCCCACGAATTGATTCTTCTTCCCAAAATCATAAATATTCCAAAAAATTCCGCCGTTTTGATCCTGCTTGGACTCCGTTATATGGGTTTTCAAACAAAAATATGCAACAAAAGGAACGCACGGCAATCGGATCTATGTTAGTCCCAAAATAGTATAAATAGTTGCCAAAAGTATAGAAAGTTGTATAATATTGTATACTATATGAAAGTACTACTACGACGCCTAGGGGGATAGATTGGAGGAAAAGACCACCACCATAAGGAAAGAAAAAGAACACCTCATGTCCGACTTTATATAACTTCACCATACGCATGCTACGGACTTGCAACCTCAAACAAGTATTCCTCAATTTCACAATTACTCAACTAGAACGACTCTAATATCACCACCTTTATATCGCAAAACATTGCAAGGAATCAAACATATCAATTCAGTGATCTAGAAGTTTTATGTAGGATTTTATGACAACCTTGAATGACCAGTTCCCATCTCTAAATAGATATATGTGAAGCAAGAGAGTTTAATTATTTCTACAAAAGATATGAACTCTAACAAATATAAGTGAAGCAAAAGAGCA
>JAHIAM010014652.1:0-10913 GCA_021605205.1 Aegilops longissima | reverse complement strand
CCGCCGCCGACTCGCCGCGCCAACTCCGCCACCCCAACCTAATCGACCACTAAACACCGCGCTCATCTCCAGCTCCACGAGATGCTCCCCGCGCCCATTTGGTGCCCGAAAGTGCAAAAGCACTTTGTTCACCAGCCGGTCGCCAAGGGCTAGACGCCACGAAGTTGACCAGACTCGACTCGGGCCCTGCTGACGCCTCGAGTCAATGACATGGGCCCTCCTGTTAACTAATTAGGATTAGTTCTAATTAAGTTAATTAGTTAAACTAACCTCGACATGCGGGTCCCATCGGTCAGTTTGACCGGACGACCCTGCTGACCCTCGACACACGCTGACCTCATGTCCGACAGATAATTCAAATTCTGGATTTATTTTTATATAATAAATTCCAGAATATAATTCAAATTTCAAATGCTTATAACTTTTTATCTATAACTCCAAATGCAAAGATTTATATATGAAAATTATCAGAAAAATACACTCTATCCATTGGTACAGGTTTCATGCATGTTAAAACAAGTTAACTATGCTGAATAACCAGAATAAGATATTGCACCATTAGGACTAACTCAATGAGCTATCATTTGAATCCTTGATTCAAATGAGTTCATCCTGCTCTTTCAACTTGCATTAGGCCAACACACATCCATATTGCCATGTCATAGCATGCATCATATTGTTGCATATTGTCTTGTGTGTTTATTTCGTGTGCTTTCATGATAGGTTCTGCCTCAAGATAACCTCGACTACCCATCTCAAGGGCGTTCTCTACCCCAGCCCATCGTGCAAGCAATTCATTGATCATTCCGATACAAACCCATGTTCTCGCTTCGCCTCACATCGCATTAAGACAACGCGATTCAACTGCTTGTGTGCGGTAGTTGAACCCACTTCCTTTGCATGACCTCATTGCCACAAGAATTCAGATGAAACCCACTAGTATGTGTAGGAGTTGATTGAGCCATGTTTGTGATTCCTACCATGCTATGCTTGCTATGCTTAGAGTTGTGTCAGTCCGCTCATCGATGATGAACCGGAGTGAAAGGTTGTGTTGGTTCGAGAGTGAAAGTGTTGAACACGATTTGGTAAAGGTATCGATGAGAGGCCATGTAGGAGTACATGGTGGGTTGTTTCATTGAAGCCAACTTAAGAACTGAGATCTGTGTTTGTGATCCATGAACTAGCTACTACCACACATTGGGATCCTTAATTGACCTCTCGCTTCTTAACCACCCCTGCTCATAGTCCGGAGTTGCAAGTAGTTTCGTGTTTGTAGCATGTCAAGTGACGCAACGCTGACCTTAGGGGTGGGTTGTGTACGTAGGCACTCGGGTCTGTGTACCGAAAGTGCCCGCTGGTATCTCGGAACCCTGCACACATCGCTCGGGCTGTATGGGAAACCTCGCCGGACTCCTCATGGATGGAACCCAATAGGCGATAAACCGGACTAGGGACTTGAGTGTTTAGGTAGGCTGTGGCCGACACCCACGCTGGGCTTCCGCTGAAGGTTGCTTGAGTACATGTCGGTAAACGCATTTATAAGTGGTGAGAGCGTGAAGAAGTATACCCCGCAGGTTAAATATGATCTATTCAATAGCCGTGTCCACGGAGAAGGACTTCGTTACCTATATCAGTTCATAGACAAGTAAATGGATACTACTAAAAGCCTCAAGATAGTGTGAGTATCGTGGATGGCTCCTCTGGGATGACGAGAGGATCCACTGTGGAGTATTGTGATGGTGATTAGTGGACCTCGTACGACAAAATGCTTTACAAAGTGTGTCACGAGGATAGCTTAGCCAAGAGTCAAAGCTGGCTTGTGCAAATAACTCCACTTCCTTCCTTGAGAATGTGTTATGATAGGATTTGTAAAGACTTCCGAGTACTTTTGTACTCATGTTTGCTTAATCAATATTTTTCGAGGACTATACTACCCTCCGACGGATTCTATGTAGATGTTGACTTGAAGTGTTTAGCCACCCGTGGGCTCAAGACTTGGAAGGGCCATTGTAGATAGAAAGGCTCCAACAAGCTTTCTTTCTTTCTAGAGTCCAGACACTACTTTGCTTCCGCATGTGTTTATGATTGATGATTTGAGTTTGGGTCATGTGACCCCACCGTATGACTATAGATGTATGGCTCCTGAGCCTCTTAAATAAAGTACTTGAGTTGTAGAGTTTTTTGTGATGCCTTGTTGTATTTACTCAATCGGGTATTATGGTATGATTGAAATGTTGGTATGAGGGATCCCACAAACTAGTTGTTTATCCTTGGCAGCCCTCATATGGGGAAATGTAGTCTGTGCTTCTAGGATAGTAGTCCGCATAGCCCGTTCACCGGAGTCCCTAGCCCAAGACTATGCTTGACACTTGACTGGGCATGTTTCATTTCGCCTTATGTCCGTCCTTCGGGAAATGTCACGCGGTGATACTTTGAGTCCCGCCTAGCCTCCAGCCCGGGAACCGGAGTCCTGTTAGCCCAAAGGTTAAGCCCAGTTCATACGCTGATGACCGACATTCAAGTGATTCATGTATGCCTGTCCCAAGGTTAGTGCCGCTTTGGGTTCACGAGCCGCCCCGGTTTTTGTCATGTGGATGCTAGCGACACATCATATACGTGAGCCAAAAGACCAAACGGCCCGGCCATGGTAAGGGACATGGGAATACGCGTGAGGCCGCAAAGTAAGAGGTGTTACCAGCCAGGTCGATGTGACTTGAATCGGGTCCGACGCTGGCATCGAAAGGGCTCGGGTCCGCTAAGCCAAACGGTCAAGTTGAGTCTAGAAATGCTTTAGTTATATGTAGGGGATTGTAAACGAAGGTTTTTACTTTTACCTTATGCCCCCTTTCTCCTCTTCTTACCAGGACGGTTCTTTCTTGTTCACACTAACCGAGTAACTTATAGGATTGTTGGTTACATCCTCGCCGTACTAAATTTTAGTATGCTATCATTTGAACCAGGACCTTGATATGATGTTGGAGTGGTTTGCAATCTGATTTTGAATGTCTCAAATCTGATTTTGAGCATTTGATGTTATGCTCCCAATTTTCCCTAGAAATTTTGCCTTTGCATTGGACTGCTTTCGATGGCCAGCCTGTAAAATGGTTCTCGACCCTGTTGATTGTGCGGTCACACGCCATGTTGGTTAGGTGATGATTGAGGCTGGTTATCGATGGTATCCTAATATACCGCCGAGGAGCAGTTTAGGATTTCAATCAAAGCCAATATATCCGGGGATTTATCCATCCTATCCCGGAGCTACGAGCCACTTCACGTTTATGGGCTCGAATCACTATTGGAATGTCTGAGATGCAGCCTATTCCATGATGACTATTATTCGAAATGCTTTGCCGAGAAACACCGATTTTTATAAAGATCCTCCCGGGGCGACCCTTCGGCAGCATGCATCCCATGAGGACTCACCTTGCACTACTAGAAGTTGTGGAGGACAAGGACCTGAGAACCGGCCTGCGATGGAGCTTTTTAATGCCCGCTCACCACGGCTACTCGACTAGGTTTGCACCCGCGCAAGCCGGAATATGGACATGAGAGACTTGTACCTGGGAGAGTCTCGTTTATGGAGGGCGTGAGGTTGAGGCATCACTCCTCCCGTGGGGCCCCCTGCCACGCTTGTTGGTCCACGGCCACATCCGAGTCCTTATGGTCCAGGCCCCACAGATTGTCTGCTTCCACGATCATGTTCCACTTCTGGTCGGGTGGTGACTTCTATGAGGACTACTATGGAGCTGCCTGAGATAGTAGTAGTATTCCTAGTATTAATGGTTGTGTTTCCACCGCCCCGTGACCGTGGAATACGACTTAGTGTGTATCATTCCTAAGTGTAGAAAATAATGTATAGAAGTTGGAATGCTTCGATGAGATGTAACGCCTTTCCTTATAGTTGTATTCCGTGCTTGTACTAAACTATGAATGGTGTGTATGACCGATGGTATATATATATATATGCAGTTTTATATTACCATGTCATACGGATGAACATCTTTGCATTCCATGCTTCCATTACCTTCCGCACTTCCTTGTTAAATTCTGCCATCCTGGTTTAAACCTTTGCTTTGTCTCCGTGATGGTCAACACTCAAACTCCTGCTGTTCCAGAGCAGGGAGAAGCGCAGCCAAATGTGAATCCGCAACCGCCATCTTTGGCCGAGGTGATGCTGGAAGGAACGCAAAGCGTAAACCAACCGCTTATTGGAGCGGATTGAACAAAACACAGCACGCCCCAAGAAACGATGTGGTTTCACTCAAGATTTCGCCAAGCTATATCCTCCAAAATTCAAATGTTCCGCCGAGCCTCTCGACGCAGATGATTGGCTCCGAGATCCACCACAAGCTGCGCTCCGCAACGTCGAGGCGACAAGGTTACCTTTGCCGCCTATCATCCGGAAGGCCCCCCACTCCGTGGGAAAATTATGAGGCTATGCGTCCGCTGGACAAGTTACAACTTGGGATGATTCAGGCGCCTTCCGTGAGCACCATATTCTGAAGGTCTTATGGACCGCAAACGTGAGGAATTCTGCAGCTTCACCCAAGGTAGGCTGAAAGGATGCCTACAGTGAATTTGGGAGGTTAGCACGTTATGCCCCAAGAAGTTTCTACCGATGCCAAGAAGCAGCAAGGTTCCGTAAGGGACTTAGCCCGAGCTACGCCGAGATCTCCGCCTCGCATGAATGTACCTCTTTCCGGTTAGTCAATAAGGCTATCCAAACGGCAGATTGATTTTGAGGCTTCACGCAAGCACATCCGTGACTCTGATCGCCATCCGCTCGATCCCGAGCGCGGGTTTGGGTTCCAAATACTGCTACCACCAGTTCACCCCGAGGCCATCCTTCGAGGCGCTCACCCCAACCAGTCAGATTTTCCACCCAAGACTTATGGAGGTCCAACTGTGCCGCCCACGTCCAAATGTGATCACTTTTCAGTGGAGAGACGGCCACTATATTCGAGAGTGTCCCTAACAACCCCAATCAAGCCGGAAAGTCTGGCCGCAGAAGCAGCCAGAAAGGTGCCCGTTATTGGGCTGCCACCGCCGTGGCCATGTCAACTATGTCTCTCGCCAAGAAACCTATGAGGATCCCAACCGCCCTCGCACGCTTTGTTAATTGCCATCCGCAACTGTTTTTTTGATATCGAGCATCTCATTCATTTATTTCTCGAGAGCTATGCTCGATTGCACAACACCACATTCTGTGACATGCCTACCTCCATGGAAATTAAACTCCTGGTTCTAGATGGCAAACCTCTAGAATAAGTCATGGGAATGAAATTTTGCCCATGATTAGTCTTTCTTGCATCCCTAATAGCCTCAAGTCCTCGACATAAACATCATCTTGGGTATGGACCGGATGTCAGCCCATTATGCTAAGATTGATTGCTCTACTAGAACTGTTCATCTCACCCATCCTTCGGCAAAACAGGGATGTTTTAACCCGAGTGTCTAAGCGCCAGTTTTACTCCTTAAATGCCAACCCCTCCGCACTCTCAAGATATTCCGTAGTCCGTGATTTTGATGTCTTTCCGAGGAACTGCCAGTGTTCCACCCGACAGGATGTCGAGTTCGTGATAGATCTTATTCTCAACCGCCCCAATTCTAGAAGACCTTATAAGATGGCACCCTAGAACTAGCTGAACTTAAGAAACAACTCGATGAGTCCTTGCAAAGGGTTTCATCCGCCCTAGTTCATCTCCATGGCTTGCCCCGCCTTTCGCCAAGAAAGAAGGATACGGATCGATGGTTGTAGATTACCGAATTGCAATTTGGTCACTATCAAGAACAAGTATCCGCTTCCTCGTGATCAACGATTGTATGATCAGCTCACGATCCTCGGCCTTTTCTAAGATGGATTTGAGGTTAGGCTACCATCAAATCAAAATCAAGAACGGGACATCCTAAAAGCCTTTGTCACCCGTTATGGCCACGAGTACACCGCCATGTCCTTCGGATTAACCAATGCTCCAGCCACTTCTCTCGGTTAATGAACTCAATCTTCATGGAGTATTTGGATAAATTCTGTGGTATACCTCGATGATATACTCATCTACTCCAAGAATGAGGAGGAACATTCAACACCTAAGGCTAGTATTGATGAAACTTCGAGCACCGCCTTTATGCCAAATTCTCTAATGTGAATTTGTTACCGTATGACCTATCTAGGACATGTAATCTTCGGTAAGGGTATTGCTGTCAATCCCGAAATAGTTCAAGCCGCCCCTGATTGACTCCACCCAATCGGCCATAAAGTTCGAGTTTCGTTTAGCGAAATATTGCCGCCGTTCGAGAATTTCTAAAGTTGTTAAACCTCTAACCGAACTCCTCAAGAAAGATAAGAAGTTCGAATGGACGCCACAAGGCGATCAGCTTTCAGAACTGAAAAGACGCTCGACATCCGCTCCCGCATTTGTTCCACCAGATTTTTCTAAGGACTTTATTATCTATTGCACGCCGCCGACAAGGACTAGGTTGCATACTCATGCAAGATCGCTATGTGATTGCTTCACGATCTCGACGCTAAGGCCCACATGAGGATAACTATCCCACACACGCATCTAGAGCTTGCAGCAGGGTTCATGCACTCAAAACTCTGGCGAGACATTTTCCAATCGCATAAATCTACACCGATCACCAAAGTTCGAAATATATTCACCCAACCGGATTTGAATCTCGTGCAAAGACGTGGGTCGAGTTGATTACAGATTTCGACTTAGGAATATCCTACACCCTGCAAAGCTAATGTCATGGCTGACGACTAAGTCGCAAATCTTATTGTAACAATCTGATGTTACAACAAAGTCAACCAATCTCCACGAGGAATCCGAAGCTTAATCTTCACATTGTTCCTCGAGGATTCCTTTCCACCCTGGTGTAAACCCGACTCACGGATCGAATCATAGCTGCTCAGAAGTATGATAGAGGGATATTCCATCAAGGAGAAACATTGCTAGCGGAGTTGCTAAATGTTTCTCCATAGATGAACAAGGTGTTGTCTTCTTTGAAAACCGCCAGGTGGTTCCAAGAAACAACAACACGGTAATTGATTCTTAGGAAGCTCATGACTCTCCTCTCACCATTCATCCCGGTAGTACTAAATGTATCAAGATTCACGCCAGAGGTTTTGGTGGACTAGGATGAAGAGAGAAATCGCTCAATACATTGCTAATCGCGACGCCTGTCGTCGAAGTTAAAGCAGAGCATCAACGGCCTGCCGGGTACCCTTCAACCTTTGGAAATTCCTGAATGGAAATGGATAAAATCGGTATGGATCATTACCGGGTTTCCCAGACCAAGAGAGGGAATAATGCTATCTTCGTTGTCGCCGATCGCCTTTCCAAAGTAGCCCACTTCCTACCTGTTCGTGAGAGTATAACCGCCAGCCAGCTAGCTGAATTGTACATCTCTCAATAGTGTCTCTTCATGGTGTTCCATTAGAATTAACTCGACCATGGAAGTCTCTTCACCTCTCGATTTTGGGAAAGTTTCCAAACGCTATGGGACTCGCTCTCCTTTAGCACCGCTTTCCATCCCCAATCAAGTGGTCAAGTAGAACGAAGTCAATCAAATCCTAGAGGATATGCTTCGAGCTTCACATCTTTCGCATGAATTGGGAGAAATGCCCATTCGCCGAAGTTCGCTTATAACAATAGTTATCAAGCCAGCTGGGCAAAGCCCCTTCAAGTTCTTATGGACGAAATGTCGAACGCCTTAACTGGTCGTAAACCGAGAGACAACTCTTGGCCCGATATGATCCAGAAGCGTAAGAGCAAGTTCGCGTTATTCGTGAGAAATTGAAAACAGCCCAATCTCGCCAAGAGCCAATATGACCGCAAGCATAAGCCCATGACTTATGAAATTGGCGAAGGCTTACCTTCGTTACCCTCTAAAGGGAACCCATCGTTTGTATCAAAGGCGTTGGCTCTCACATTGGACCCTTTCGCATTCTTGCCAAACGAGGGAAGTTGCCACCAATTGAACTACCTCCGATCTTCCGTAGTCCATGATGTCTTCCACGCTTTCAACTCAGCGTTGCTTCTGATCCTATCCGTGAGTAGACCACGTAAACGCTTGATCTCCAAGATAACCTTACTTATCGAGAATATCCCGCTCAGATTCTCAAGCCGAGCGCACTCACCCGACGCCGAATATCAAGTTTTAAAGGTTCAATGGTCAAACCATTCCGAGCAAGAAGCAACTTGGGAAAGGGAGGATCGCCTCTTCACTTGAGTATCCCACCTTTTTTTCAACAGATCCTAAATCTCGGACGAGATTCTTTGAGTGTGAGTTGTCACATCCCGTATAGACCATGCATTAGGTGTGCATCATGTTTAAATTTCATTTGAATTTGAAATGGGAAGGCGTGAAACCCTGCACCCCTTAAAAACAACTAGGGTTTACTAAATTTATTTCAATGAATCAAATGCCCTTCAAAATGCTCATCCTCTTTGTTTGGGTTCAGAACCCATGTCAAAGGAGGTGACCATTTTCTAGGTCATCCGAGGGTTCTAGAATTAATCCAAGTTTTTGAAATGAGCATTTAAATTATATAAAATATTTTAAATGTTCAAAATTGCCACACCATGTTTCATGTTGGGAATATTCCAACAAGTGACCAGGAGCATTTTGGTTGTTTTAAAATATTTGGTATTTTTAAAACCCAACAGTTACAGAAAATAGAAAAAGCCTAAAAGGAAAACGCTTTACTGCCTTTCACGCCCGCCCACCTGCTGCCCAAATAAGAGCAAGGCCAATGAGCTGCTTGGCTCGCCAGTAGCAGCTCGGTGTCGCCGGCGAAGCGCAGGCGCCAGCAGCTGGTCACCGCCTTGCTTCACCCTTCGCCGCTCGCCGCCTGGACGACCTCCGCAGTCGCCCTCACCCCGTGACACCCCATTCTCCCTGCTTCTCTCTCGCTTCTCTCGCCATGGCCGACGCCACCGCCGCCGCCTCCGTCGAATCGTAGCCACCGCCGGCCCTCGCCGCCGCGAGACCTGTCCGGTCGTTACCGCCGCTACTTCCGCCGAACAAGCTAAGCCTCGAGCTCTTGCTCGCCTGCTGCCGCGACCGACCGCCTGATCGCCACCGCCGAGATCCCTATCGCTGCCGCCGCAGATCAGACCGTCCCGACCTCGACGAGGCACTCCCTACGGGATCACCGTGAGCTCGCTACCTCCCCATCCTTCCATTTCCTCCGGCACCACAACGAGCGCATCGCCGATCACCCACCCACCGCCATGAGCTCGCCGCCGACGAGGTTCGCCACCCAACGGCCACGCCACCGTCCATCGTGACTCACCGAAGGCGCTGGGCCTAACTATGCACTTCCCAAGGCCGCCGAGCCCTCTAACCAAACCGCCGATGGTCGAGCCCGGCCGCCCCGACTCGTCACGGTGCAACTCCGACCACCCTAACCCAACCTGACCCACTAAACACCGCTGCTCATCTCCAGCTCCACGAGATGCTCTCCCCCCATTTGGTGCCCGAAAGTGCAAAGCACTTTGCTCATACTGGCTCGCCAAGGCTAGACGCCAGCGAAGTTGACCATCGACTCTGACGTGGGCCCCTGACTGCCGAAGTCAATGATGTGGGCCCTCCGTTAACTAATTAGGATTAGTTCTAATTGCTAATTAGTTAAACTAACTCGACATGCGGGTCCCACTGTCAGCTTTGACCTGACGACTGCTGACCTCGACCACGCTGACTCATGTCGACAAGATAATTCAAATTCTGATTTATTTTATATAATAAATCGAATATAATTCAAATTTCAAATGCTTATAACTTTTTATCTATAACTCCAAATGCAAAGATTTATATATGAAAAATTATCAGAAAAATACACTCTATCCATTGGTACAGGTTTCATGCATGTTAAAACAAGTTAACTATGCTGAATAACCAGAATAAGATATTGCACCATTAGGACTAACTCAATGAGCTATCATTTGAATCCTTGATTCAAATGAGTTCATCCTCGTTTTCAACTTGCATTAGGCCAACACACATCCATATTGCCATGTCATAGCATGCATCATATTGTTGCATATTGTCTTGTGTGTTTATTTTGCGTGTTTTCATGATAGGTTCACCAAGATAACGCCGACTACCCATCTCAAGGGCGTTCCTACCCCGGCCCATCAGCAAGCAATTCATTGATCATTCCGAATAAACCCATGTTCTCGCTTCTGCTCACATCGCATTAAGACAACGCGATTCAACTGTTGTGTGGCGTAGTTGAACCCACTTCCTTTGCATGACCTGTCATTGCCACAAGAATTAGATGAAACCCACTAGTATGTGTAGGAGTTGATTGAGCCATGTTTGTGTTCCTACCATGCTATGCTTGCTATGCTTAGGTTGTGTCGTCCGCTCATCGGGATGATGAACCGGAGGAAAGGTTGTGTTGGTTCGAGAGTGAAAGTGTTGAACACGATTTGGTAAAGGTATCGAAGAGGCCATGTAGGAGTACATGGTGGGTTGTTTCATTGAAGCCTAACTTAAGAACTGAGATCTGTTCGTGATCCATGAAACTAGCTTACACACATTGGGATCCTTAATTGACCTCTCGCTTCTTAACCACCCCTGCTCATAGTCCGGAGTTGCAAGTAGTTTCCGTGTTTGTAGTATGTCGGGGCGACGCAACGCTGACCTTAGGGGTGGGTTGTGTTATGTAGGCACCGTGGTCGTGTACCGAAAGTGCCCGCTTGGTATCTCGAACCCGCACACATCGCTCGGGCTGTATGGGAAACCTCGGCCGACTCCCATGGATGGAACCCTAATAGGCGATAAACATGGACTAGGGACTTGAGTGTTTAGGTAGGCTGTGGCCGACACCCACGCTGGGCTTCCGCTGAAGGTTGCTTGAGTACATGTCGTAAACGATTTATAAGTGGTGAAGGGGAAGAAGT
>JAHIAM010014647.1:0-31937 GCA_021605205.1 Aegilops longissima | reverse complement strand
ATGTAAAAACATCTTCAAAGAAAATAGTCCCGCTGTCGGTTCCTTTCTTTGGGTTGTCATGCCGACCATGGTCATGCAACCTCTCCTCCGATCAATGCGGGAGAAAAATATTGAGGATTTAGTTTGGGAAAGGTCCCAAACTATGTGGTGGATTGAACCTTAATTTTCACTTCCGTCGTTGCCGACCAACACTACAAAAAAAGACACATCCGTGACATTTTGGGCGAGCGAAATTTTTTACTCATACATATGACACTTATATAGCGATAATTGTGACAAAACCGGTATCATCATAGATGTGGTGGGCTCCTACTTCTATGACAAAAATCATGACAGTAAAATGGGCTTTTAGTCACAGGCGGGCGGAGCGCAGCTGCATGACATTCTTTGGGCCGTCCATGATGGAAAAAACCGTGGTAGAAGCGGTGGCGAGGAAAATTTAGGGGAGTTGTCGATTACGGTGGGAGGTCGAGGGCGGCGATCGCGTTCTTCTCGTCGTCGTGGCGTGTGTCGGCGTTGGCTCTAGCGAACCCGAAGCGGCGTTGGGCTCTAGCTGAACCCGGCGATTACGCTGCAGCTACGCGTTCGAACCCGGCGATCGATCGATGGCTGTTAAGCGAACCCGATGGCGCGATTCGCCGCTGTTGCTGCTAACTGAAGCCGATCGATTGGATGACGATGGCGTTGCGGGGTTGGGGTTTGGATGACGGTGGCGGTGGCGTTGCCTCGGATGAAACGAGGACCCGTGGTGTGGAGGCTGGATGAGCGATGAGCGGTGGAGGGTGTCCGTGGAGGTGGTTGAACAGGACCCGTGGTGTGGAGGGCTGGATGAGCATGAGCGGTGGAGGGTGCCCGTGGAGGGTGGTTGAATAGTAGCGGTGCGTAGCATGCTGTGGAGGCTGGATGAGCAGGAGCCCGTGGAGGCGGAGGAGGTCGACGGTAGCCGTGGAGGCTGGAGGAGGTCGGCGGTGGAGATGAACAGTATCCGTGGAGTCCGTTTTGCGATGCGCTACACCTCCCGATGAACAGGACCCCTTTTTGACGTGGCGCCCAACACAGGTCCGTTTCATCCGTTTTGCGTCGCCACCCCTCCCGATCAACAGGACCCCCGTTTTGACCGTAGAAGGTCCGTTTCCTCCGTTTTGCGGTATGTCACACCCCTCCCGATCAACAGGACCCCGTTCCGAACGTGGCCGGTCGAACACAAGGCCGTTTCCTCCGTTATGCGATGACGCGAGCCTCGTTTCCATGCTTGTTCGTCCAAGCCCTCCCGATGAACACGACCACGCATTCCGTTCCGACCTAGTCGGTTGGCTCCCACGCGTTCCGTTGCCTCCCTATGAACACGAGCATTCCGTTGCCTCCCCATGAACACGACGCATTCCGTTGCCTCCCCATGAACACGATGACGACGTTGTTTCTCTGTTCCGACCCAGCCATGTACGTATGCACGAGTAGGCGTTCGAGACCCTGCCCGTATGTACGTACGTGGCCGTATTTTCTTTCTTGCACCCTCGCCGCTGTACGTATGTGTACATGCTACGTGCGTGCCTCTACTACGACACGTGTGCGCCTCTACATCCACCAGTATATATATACGTACACGTTCGCGACCAGAATGACACGCTACGTACGCTTGACCGGTGGGTCCGTATGCCGAGCACTTCCTTACTGCGAAGATGTAGCTGGTGGGTCCCAGCGATCGGGGAGGCGAATCGTTTGTTTTCTTGCCGGACGCACTTCCTTGCGTGCGAAGATGTAGCCGGTGGGTCCCAGCAGTCGGTCGAATTGTTTTTTTGCGGACGCACTTCCTTGCGCGTGAAGGTGTAGCTGGTGGGTCCCAGCGGTCGGGAAACATTTTTTCGCGAAATCGGTGGCCCGTCCGGTGGGTCCCCTGTCGGTGGAGGAATAATTATTTTCAGCGTAATAAGGAGGCACTTCCTGCTGCGGTCGTGGACCCACTCGGCTCTCTCACATACATTCCATGTCCGATGGAAGTCGTTCCATGACCACGTTGACCACGCCGTGCGAGAGCACGCGGCCGGTGGACGACGGCGAGGCTTAGGAAGGGGCGGCAGGTGGAAGCTCTGTGAGAGATCTGAGGTTCCTGGTTCGGCTGCGGTGTGAGGCTGCCGTCACCGCGAGGGCTGCCAGCGGTGGGAATAGTAGGGCGGTGAGGCCTCGCGGCAGCTATCCGCCACGGGAGGCGGGAGCATGCTTGCACGAGCTGGCGCTGCTTTGGCGGCTGGAGCAAGAAGACCAGAGGTTGAAGAAGCACTACGGCCGTTGGATGGACATCGTCACGGTCCTGAGCTAGAATCGTTCATATATTGACTAAAGTTGACGAACGCCTCTCCGATCAACTTAGTAGGCCCTAAGTCAGCCTCCACCAAGGTTGGTCCCGTTAGCGGGTATTCATTTTTTGTGCGTAATAAGGAGGCACTTCCGGTGGGTCCGATGACAATGGGGAACGTTTTTAATACGGTGGCACACGTGGGTCCCAGCAGTCGGGGAAGCGTTTTTTTGCGAAATCTGGTGGCCCGTCCAGTGGGTCCCGCTGTCGGTGGAGGAACTTCCTTGCGGCTGCCGTGGACCCAGTATCGACCTCTCCATGTTGATCTCTTCCGATGGAAGTCGGTCGTTGACCACATTGACCACGCGGCGAGAGCACCACGGCGGTGGGCGATGGCGAGGCCTAGTAAGGGGACGACACGAGGCCGGGAAAACAGCAGCGATGGAAGCCCGCGGAGAAGATCGAGGTTCACCGGTTCGGCGGTGTGGTATCGTCGCCGCGAGAATAACGAGGGTGTGGGTGAGTAGAGGATGCCCGGCCAGCGGTGGGAGTAGTAGGGGTGCAAAGGCCTCCGCCGCGCCATGACCGCCACAGGGAGGCGGGAGCACGAGGCACGACCGGCGCTGGTTTGGTGGTGGAGCAAAAGACCAGAGGTTGAAGAAGCACTACGACCGTTGGATGGACATTGTCACGGTCCTTTGAGCTAGAATCGTGCATATTGACTAAGTTGACAAAGCCCTCCATCCACGTCAACTTAGTAGGCCCACAAGTCAGCCTGCCACTATCTTGGGTCCCAGCTAACGTGAGTATTACTTTTTTTGCGCAATAAGGAGGCACTTCCTTGCGTGTGAAGATATAGCTGGTGGGTCCGAGTGTCGCGCGTGAACGTTTTTTCTGGAAATCTGAGGCCCTTTGGTGGGTCCCCGATGTCGGTGGAGGAATCATTATTTTGCGGCGTAATAAGGAGGCATTTCCTTGCGTGCGGCCGTGGACCTAGCTGTCGGCCTCTCCACGTCTGATCCACTTCAGATGCATGTCGTCGTTGACCATGTTGACCAGGCAGCCGAGAAACACTGGCGGTGGACGGCGCGAGGCCTAGGAAGGAGCGACACGGAGGCGGAAAGACTCGCGTTGTTTCCCAGCGGAGAATCTGATTGAACGAGGGTTCTATGGTTCCTCCGTGCCGTCGGAGAATAACAGCGAGTGTGGGTGAGTAGAGGATGGCTAGGCCAGCGATGGGATCACGATGGGCGGTGAGGCCTGTGACAGAGAGCGCGGCTGGGGAGGAGGGCGAGCAGTCCACTGGCGCTTGTTTGAGCGGTTGGAGCAGGAAGAGAAGAGATTGAAGAACACGACGGTCGTTGGATGGCCATCCAGACTCCTGCTTCGTCGTCAACCTTTTTCTAGGAAAGCTTCAAATCATGGAAAACAGCATACAGCCCATCTGCCATTATTTCTAATAATTTACAACCCATTTGCTAATTCTTAAGGTTTTTTGGAGCCCATATTCTTTTGTTAGCATTACAGCCCATACTGTGCCACGGTTAAAAAATTATCTGAAATTTTGCATATTTCGAGTGCGGTCGAACTATTTTTAATCCAAATTTCGACTCACATTCAAACTGATTTTAAAATAAATGTATATCAATATAAAATCCAACAAATTCTCCATGCATAAAAATTAATGTAATTTAAAGTCTTGAAATGAAAAAAAGATATTTGAAACTAATGCTCGGTTTGATGTGTTTTAAAATGTACAACCCATTTCTCATTCTTGATGGGCCATTTTCTGCCAGCCAATGAAAGCTCTCCTCGTCTTGAAAGATTTGCAGCCCAACAGGCCTGACAAAGCGACTTACTTGGCAAATAACAAAAAAAAAACTTGACAAATAACAAAAAAAACTGGGCTCTGGCCGTGGACCCAGTGTCAGCCTCTCCACGTCAAGATACTCTTCCGATGGAATCGTTCCTTGACCACGTTGACCAAGCTGCGTGAGAGCACCACGGTGGAGCGACAGGCGAGGCCTAGGAAGGGGACGACGCGAGCCGGGAAGAAGGCGGTAGTGGAAGCCCGTGCGGAGAGGAGTATGAGGGTTCTATGGTTGGCTCGGTGTGAGGCTGCCGTCACGCGAGAGCCTGGCCAGCGTGGGAATAGTAGGGGCGGTGAGGCCTCCGCAGCACTGCCGGACACGGGAGGCGGGAGCATGAGGCACGACCGGCGCTGGTTTGGGCGGTGGAGCAAGAAGACCAGAGGTTGAAGAAGCACTACAGACCATTGGATGGACATCGTCATGATCCACTGGAGCTAGAATTGTTCATATTGACTAAGTTGACAAAGCCCTTCGTCCCGTCAACTTAGTAGGCCCTAAGTCAGCATCCACCAAGGTGGGTCGCAGCTAGCAGGGGAGTATTCATTTTTTTGTGCGTAATAAGGAGGCACTTGTGGGTCCGAGCGACAATGAGGGGCGTTTTATTCGCAATACGGTGGCCGTCGGTGGGTCCCAGCGATCGAGGCAAACGTTTTTTGCAAAATACGGTGGCCCGTCGGGGTCCTATTGCGTTGGAGGAATCATTATTTTCCGCGTAATAAGGAGGCACTTACTTGCCTGTGGCTGTGGACCCGGTGAGACTCTCCACGTACGTATACTTCGATGGAAGTCGTTCCTTGACCACGTTGACCTCGCCGTATTCCGTTGCATGCATGCGTCCATGGGCGTGGTGCGTCCCCATGCGACCTCTCACGTATAGTCATCTTCGATGACTCTCGGTTTATTGACCATGTTGACCACACGTCGAAAGCGCACCCATCTTTGGAGCGACCGGAGATGGGGAAGGCGAGGCGGTGGAGTTGCAGATGGAGAGGTGGGAAACTTCTTGGATTGGTCTTGGCTGCGACGCGGTACCGGAGAGCAGAGCAAGAACAGAGGTTGAAGAAGGAGCACGGCTGTTGGATTAACATCCAGCGGTCCAGCTGCTAGAATCATTTGTTGATTAAGTTGACAAAGCCGTGCGTACATCGCTCCTCTTAGCAGGCCCACAAGTCAGGTCACCAAATCGCGGGTCCCAGCTGTCAGCAGGATGAATATTTTTTCGCAAAACAAGGAGGCACTTCCTTCGTGCGAAGATACAGCGGTGGGTCCCAGTTGTCGTGTGGAGGAAACATTTTTCAGCTTAATAAGGAGGAACTTTCCTTGCGTGCGACCATGGACCTCGTGGGTCCCAGACGTATAGACACCGACCTCAGCGTCAAGCCTCGTGTTACTATGCCATCCACGGATCAGTATCTTGGCACAAACAGTACATTAATGTATATATCAAAGTGCAATCACATGTATAAATAACGTAAAATGATATATACCTCATAATAATCAGCGGAAACAATCAAGCGGGTGTGGAGTCCCATCAACGCCATCGGCAAGGTTGAGTGTGAGACCGTAACCATGATCGTAACTCTTACCGTCGAGTAAATATACGCAACATGATACGTTGCAGCGTGTGATCGATTACATTGAATGCACGGCAAGATCACAATATGAGAAACCAGATGATAAACTATACTATATGCGGTATGGCTTTGTGGCTCTGATATCTGAATTTTGTTTGCGTAAAGCTGGTTTTATTTTACCTACATCAAAGGAATAAAATGAAGCCTGTACTATGGAGTTTTTTACTGTCATGACATGGTTCCTTAACCGATGTCTCATAGCCCAAAATCATCATAAGTTGCACACAATTAAGTTATCAATCCGGTGTTGAGGTTAGAAATAGATCCAATCCCAGATGCTCAAATTGTCCGTAACGAGGACACGGCTAATCGATTAGGTTTTAAACCCTCTGCGAGAGGTTTGTACACTTTACCATAAGATCGATCCCTCTCTTTACGTTCTCGCGCTTCAGGTGTTTGAGAACAAGATGACCCAGCTGTGGTCTTGAAGGAGTTCCTCGACCCTTTATCGGTACTCATCCTATCCTCCGTAGTTCTACATCTGCTGGTACCGTCCCGGCCAGTCACAACTAAGGTCAACCAAGCCCGAGCCCATAATGACTTGCGGTTGCCTGGTAAGCTTCAGGGCATGAAGTATTCTTCCGTCTCTTTGAGTGCAGGTGAAGCTTTCCATGAGATGTCATGGCGCTTCTCCATACATCGGCCAACCACTGGTTTCTCGAGGTGCCCAATCAGCCGTCCCTTCACCGGTGAGTGTGTATTGAATTCTTGTCTCGAGTCTTGAAGTCTTGAGGTCTTGAAGATCAGTCCTTGAGATTCCATCATGGAGTTAATGCGTCATTGGCGTAGAGTCCTCCTTCTTCACACCACTCTGGAACACTCATACCAAACCCCGTCTACTACAGCGTAGCATTAGAATAAAATAACGTCCGGGCTTAGTAGCAGGGTGATGGGTTCCTACCTCATGCATACTACTCAACTACAAAATTTCAATAACACTCTTTGAGGGGTGGTTACAAAGGTGCCACTAAATGCAATAAAACATAGGTAAGAAGGCATGGTCAAAGTGAACTTGCACAGTGATGTTGAGCGAAGAAAAATTATCGTTCTCAAGAAATAACTTGATAGACTACTCGTCACTCTCTGATGAAATCTATATAACAAACATATCATTCACATAAAGTACTCACACTAACAATCAAAACAAAGAGAAGGCGAATAAGAATCCGAAGGAACTTCAAATAAAACTAGGAGTCTTCTTCTACAACATTCACAAAAATAGTTTTATCTAACGGAAAATAAAACACTAAAATAACAGAGAATAAAATATAAATTTAGTTAAGACAAAGAAAAAAAATAAAGTATTTTTTCATAAAGCTATTTTGAAAGTATTTTCAATTGGGAGTTAAAACATGCAGAAATCCATTGCAAGTTATTAGCGAACTTGAATTGATTTCCGATAACAAAATAAAAATAAATATAAAAACTTGTTGAACACCTACTGTTTAACTAATAGAAACCAAACATAAACTTTCTGAAATATAAAATAAAATAATTTAAAAACAACTATAGAAAAAAAGCTAGCTATAATTAGAATATAACTAAAACAGAATTTGTTTTACATGAAACAATAAGCTAAAATACTCAAACAATTTTGAAGTTTTTACCACTGGTAAATATGATCACTAGTGATCAGTAGAAAAAGAATCAAATAAAATCTATTTTTAAACTCCAGGAATAAGCAAAACAAGCTTTAATTCAAATCTGATCTAACTCAATTTTATAAATCCAAACATAGACAAATTATATATTTTTGGAAACTACAAAGAAAATTGTGATCTAGCATAAAAAGAATCAGCATCATTGGACTTCTAGATCAAAAGTTATAAGCTAAACAAGACAGAACTAAATCTGTTGCGGAAATAAATCTGAAAACAACAGAGGTACCTGTACGTTGAGGCAGAGATGGCAGGAAGGAGGCAGTGATGTGGAGGCTGCTCGGCCAGTGGTCGCGGCGAGGAGTGGAGTGGCGGAGGCGGGGTCGGCGTCGGGAGGTGGCGCTGGGTGATGGGAGGTTCAGGAGAGCTCTGGTGGCGTTCTAGGCAGGAAAAGGAGGACGGTGGCGAGAAGGCTACAGGGCAGGGAGAGGTGGTGATGGGAAAAATGGAGCGAGGAGAGGAGGGGGGTTTATAGGCGGTCTCGGGAGGCTGGGGTGGAGAAACCGAGGAGATCGGAAGAGTGGAGTTCCTGTCTCCATAGATATGGAAGAAAACACATAACGTGAGAGGAAACACAGGAAGGAGATGATCTCTTGTTGGGCTAGAATAGGAAAGTGCTTAATGGGCCAGCAGGTTTTCCTAATAAAAGCGATTCCATTCCTATTTTTAAAATTAGGAAACTAAAACAATAAAAGGGAAATCAATTCAATTGAATAAAGAGTTTTATATACTAAAATTATCAGAAAAATAAAATGTAGATGATGAGCATTATTCCACGGCCAAAATAAAAACTTAAAAAAAATATGTTTTTTCAGAAAATCCCTAAAGGCTTTATTCTTTTTTGCAAATAATTTTTAAATAAAAACTTTGGTTTTTCTTGGCTCAAATATTTTCAAAAATGCCCCTGATTTTGGAGGTTCATTTTCCTCCGCTCTTTCTTGCTTGCAAGAATTTATTTTAGAAGGTATTTCTCGGGAAGAAAAATAGAGAAGCAAGTGCAAATATTTGAAAGAATTAAATTGCAAAACTCCGTTCAAATTCTTTATAGTTGAAGAAGCCATGTCATCTTCTCTCATTGATTTTAATAGGATGAATTTGAATTTACCGGAGAAGGGGAAAGTCATTTTATTCCCTCTCTTTCAAAAGTTTTTGAAAAGGTTCAAATTTCACTCAAGTTTAATTCACTCAAGCAAACAAACAAACAATTCAATTAATTATATTAACATTCCAAAATTTGGGATGTTACAAACCTACCACACTTAAAATGAATCTAGTACATAAGAAGTTAGAAGAAACTAACAAAGAAAGAGTTAGGGGTTGGGGTCTTCCTGCAAATGTCTTGAGTCGGAAAAGGTCAGGGTGCTACCACACTTAAAAAAAAGGTCATGGTTCCAATAAACTCAGATATTTCCTACGGAGGGCTGACAATGTATGTCTCTTCACATATCTGTCAATAGCTCCTTCATTAAAGCTCTTACATGCCAGAGCATAGAGTTTTCCTCAAAAGCTTGGAGTCGGTTAAATCAAAGTTGAAGTTAAGTAGGAAATTTGGATCTTCTTAGGCGATAGAATTACTGTGTCCATTCTAAACAACTATCGAAACACTCATGGTGGTCTACAATTTATGGTTTTCTCTCTGCTGAAAGGTGCTGGATTGAACCTCACCGTGCAACCTCGTTTGGCAGCGGTTTACATGCAATGGGGTTTCATCGTCCTACCATTTTATGGTTTATGGCTTATCGGCGTCGACACTCTTCTAAGTTTTTCAAGGCTCTCTGATTTTCCATCAACATGTGAAGTAGTTCATGATAGAAGTCCTAGGTATGGGGGCCAATCCATCCCGTGCTTGAATCATTACCACATGTGTAAATATCGAATCAAGTATTTTAACACTTGGGCATACTCACAAGCATTGCGAAATTTCTCTTGTTCCCGAACTGGTTCGAGTAAATCCATAGTTTACGCAAGCCAAACAAAACATCTATCGTTACTTCACCACTCTTAGGTTTTTGCGTAACCTCTCTCACGGAGCGATATGCTGATTTGATCATTTGCTTCTTCCAAGTGTATTCCTTTATCCGAGGTTACAATGACTTCCTTCTCAAAATCCTGAGGCACATGGGTTTATGGCCCACTTGAGGCACTAGTGCAGACTTTAAATCATCCTTGGAGTAACTCTCTCTTGTTACACCTCCTTTGAATCGATTAGTACTACATTTCTTCATACCATCATATCAAAACAAAACTCCAACTTATTTTGTTCGAGCTTCCTTCTATGGACCGTCATGAATAACACATTTCTTTCTTCATTGATCTTGTGGCTACTGAGTACTATGACCAAAAAGAATGCACAAGTTTATCCATAAAATCTCATTATTTTTCATATCAATCTTTCATTACATCCTTAACCATTTTCGTAAATTCAAATTCAAAAAGTACTTTGTTACAAATGTTGCCACCCACATGATTTGGTATGGTGGGGCATTACTTCCAACTTTATTCATTTATCCTCCTCGAGTTCTTGATCCTTTGGAAGTGTGCGACATGAGCCTTGAAATCTTCAATCTTCTTTTTCATCATGGTGGTCTTGAGCTTCTCCTTCATCATCTCTGCATGCACTTAACTTAGGTATTCCACGAGTATACTAGTCTTGCTTCAAGTATTTCTCCGATCTGGCGTGTAAACTTCCATGGCTGCTTCACGAACAGCGTCGAAGAAAGTTGCTTGTGGCTACGTGAGATGAAAAAGTAATGCCCCATCCTCTTTGGGCAAACTCCTTTCAAGCGGTGGAGGTGTACCTCCACATACCAAAGTTCCACTCCCTTTTGCATGAAGGGGTAGCCTTTGTGGACTGCATCTCCTTCAAAGGTGAATATGCTTCATCATATCCTTGAGGATCTTGGGGTAATCATGATCACTTGTCGGGGTCATGATTGTTTCCGGACCTTTAAGGAAAGACTTCGTAAAGGGTAGTACTCTGCGATTAATGAAGCAGAATGATGCTCGAATTTAAGGTACTTATCTCTGGGGCATACATTCATATCATCCAAACAGAACTTCAAACTCAATTTCCAATTTCCTGTTTATGCATCACAACTCACCTTCTTCCATGTTCATCAAAAATATTAATTTCCAAGATAAAATATGACAACTCTTTAAAGCTTTTCAGCATGTGACATTACAACTTTATTGAGTCATGAACTATTACAATCTCAGAGGTAATCTATTACATAACTCAACTCATTGAGCTCATGAAAATGAAATTGCTTTCTACTACTCTTATTATCCATATCAAAATTCCAACTACTCAACTCCAGCTTTCATCTTGTGGGGACATTTAATAGCATAATGTCCTGCCCCTTGCCCGTGAAAACAAATGACTTCCGACATGTCTCAGGGCTTCTTTGTGACTATCACGGACTCCTTGGATTCTTGGCTTCTTTTACGGACATTTACTAAGCGTAATGACCTAAATCCTTTACACTGTAACAAGTGATATGGCTTGGGTCCTTCTCTGCAACAATTCGTTGTTCTCGGGTTGCCTTCTCTTCCGAGTTTCTACTGTAATGATCGAGCTTCTATTTCCGGGGTCCAGAACTTCACTTGGCTTTGTCGGGAAATATCCAGAATACTCTTTTCTTTCCTTGGTGCAATCTTGTGAAAAATGTCCTTCTTCTCCACATGAATAACGAGGCATTGGAGTAAAGAAATCTGTTGAGGCCTTCTCCATCAAGGTCTTCCAACACTTTCATTAAATCCTTTGGTTCTTTCATAACTTCCCGGAGGCTTCTTTCATTCCTTCTTTACGCTCTGGAATAGTTTGTTGCACCATGGGGTAAATGTGACCTTTGAGTCGGGTGTTGGTGGTTCCTTCACACAAGAAAAGTCACACGACTAGTTAGGCATTCCTCGGTGGGTGTTTCTCCTCACAATGAGGGCATCCATCTTTGTGTTCCTCTCTGGGTGTGTCCCTATTTCTCCATAAAATCTTGCGAGGCACAAGGGTTTACTTCTTGGTGCATCATTGTAGCTTCCGGATAAGGCGTGATTTCAGCAGTGTCTTCTTGAATTCCTCCCAAGTTCTTGCTCCATTAAATCCCATGTGGCGTTGTGCATGTTCCACGCAGGTTGCTGACACTTTACGTAAGGTATTGAAGAGCATATTGAACCTCATACTTCCTTGAAACCAAATTGCTCGAAGTGATTTTCCATATTGCATCCATAGCTTTCTGCCTCGGGCTGAGTCTTGATCCAGAGAATATCAGTCCAACTTCATTCATCATCTCACAGGGGTTCAAGGGTTTAGGGTGAGATGAGAGAGAGTTGGGGAGGGATATACACAATATAAACATTAGTTTTGAAGAAACAGGTTTTTATTTTTTGGGCTGTCGGAAAAACATCAAACAAGGGCGGCTCACAAATCATACGCATCTAACGTAAGTGTATAACTTGAGTTTGGTCTTCAAAAGGTCAAATATTTCTTTAGATTCTTCAAATCATCGAGTCTCCAACTGTTGTGCTTCAATTCTTCTAATACATGGTGAAATCCTTTTTTACTACGGAAGTGGTCATCAGTTCTCTAATCCTTCTTGGGCGTCTTCATTGATCCTCCGTGTGGTCAAGAGAAGGGGTATATTCTAACTATTTAAGGTGAGAGTGTCTATTTGATAAAATCTGAAAAAGATGAGAGTAAGAGTCTTTTTGAAAATAAAGTTTTAGAAATTTCCTGTCCTAGGGCTTTCCGGTTTCTAGGGTCCGTCCTACTGAGTCAACATGTGCTACTCATTACCATTTACTGTGGCGACCCGACCTCGAAGCAGTCAAACCTACATTCTTGTCTGCCATCCACAGATCGGTGTCTTTGGCTTTATACAACATTAATGTATATATCAAAGTGCAATCACATGTATAAATAACGTAAAATGATATATACCTCACCAATCATCAGCGGAAACAATCAAAAGCGGTGTGGAGTCCCATCAGCGCCATCGGCAGGGTTGAGTGTGAACCGTAACCTGTATAATAGCTCTTTACTGCATCGAGTAAATATACGCAACATGATACGTTGCAGGCTAATTAGAATCGATACATTAGATATAAAGCAAGATCACAATAAGAGAAAACAGGATGATAAACTATACTATATGCGGTATGGCTTTGTAGCTCAGTATCACAATTTTATTTGCGTAAAGCTGGTTTTATTTTACCTACATCAAAAGAAATAAAATGAAGCACGTACTATGGAGTTTTTTACGTCGAAGACATGGTTTCCACCACCGATGTCTCATAGCCCAAAATCATCATAAGTTGCCCACAATTAAGTTATCAATCCGATGTTGAGAGTTTGAAATAGATCCAAGTCCGGATGCTCAAATTGTCCGTGTAGGACACGGCTAATCGATTAGGTTTAAACCCTCTGCGGAGGTTTGTACACTTTACATAAAGATTGATCCCTCTAACTACGTTCTACGCACTTAGGGTGTTTGAGAACAAGATGATTGAACTATGGTCCCAGAAGAGTTCCTCGACCATTTGTCAGTACTCATCCCATCCTACCGACAGTTCTACATACTGCTGTAGTGCCGTCCAGCCAGTCACAACTAAAATTCAGCCAAGCAGAGGCCATAATGACTTGCGGTTTGCCTGGTAAGCTTAGGGCATGAAGTATTCTTGAGTCTCTTTGAGTGCAGGTGAAGCTTTCCATGAAGATGTCGTAAACTACTCCATGCATCGGCCAACCACTGGTTTCTCTCGGTGCCCGTCAGCAAATCCTTCACCCGGTGAGTGTGTATTGAATTCTTGTCTCGAGTCTTGAAGTCTTGAGGTCTTGAAGATCTGAGTCCTTGCAGATTCCATCATAGAGTTGTCGTCATTGGCGTAGAGTCCTCCTTCTTCTTTCCACTCTCGAACACTCTTACCAAACCCGTCTACTACTGCGTAGCATTAGAATAAAATCGCGTCCGGGCTTGTGTGAGGGTGATGGGTTCCTACCTCATGCATACTACTCAACTACAAGAATTTCAATAACACTCACGAGGGGTGGTTGCAAAGAGTGCCACTAAATGCAATAAAACATAGAGTAAGAAGGCATGGTCAAAGTGAACTTGCACAGTGATATTGACGAAGAAGAATTATCGTTCTCAAGAAATAACTTGATGAACTACTAGTCACTCTCTGATGAAATCTATATAACAAACATATATCATTCACATAAGCACTCACACTAATAATCAAAACAAAGAAAAGCGAATAAGAATCGAGAAGGAACTTCAAATAAAACTAAGAGTCTTCTCCTACAACATTCACAAAAATAGTTTTATCTAACGGAGAAAATAAAAACACTAAAATAACAGATAATAAAATATAAATTTAGTTAAGACAAAGAAAAAAAATAAAGTATTTTTTTCATAAAAGCTATTTGAAGTATTTTCAATTGGGAGTTAAAAGCATTAGAAAATCCATTGCAGAGTTATTAGCGAACTTGAATTGATTTCCAATAACAAAATAAAAATAAATATAAAAACTTGTTGAACACCTACTATTTAACTAATAGAAACCAAACATAAACTTTCTGAAATATAAAATAAAATAATTTAAAAACAACTATAGAAAAAAGTAGCTATAATTCGAATAGAACTAAAACAGAATTTGTTTACATGAAACAATAAGCTAAAATACTCAAACAATTTTGAAGTTTTTACCCTTGGTAAATATGATCACTAGTGATCAGTATGAAAAATAATCAAATAAAATCTATTTTTAAACTCCCGGAATAAACAAAACAAGCTTTAATTCAAATCTGATCTAACTCAATTTTATAAATCCAAACATGAACAAATTATATATTTTGAAACTACAAGAAAATTGATCCCTAGCATAAAAAGAATCAGCATCATTGGACTTTTGATCAAAAGTTATAAGCTAAACAAGACGGAACTAAATCTATTGCGGAAATAAATCTGAAAGCAGCGGAGTTACATGCGTGAGAGAGATGGCGGGGAGGCAATGTGGAGGCTGCTCGGCGGAGTCGCCGGAGGTGGGAGTGGCGGAGGAGGTCGGCGCTTGGGAGGTGGCGTTGGGTGATGGGAGGTTCGGGGAGGCTCTGGTGGCGTCTCTAAGCGAGGAAAAGGTGGGCGGTGGTGAGGCTACAGACGGGGAGGCGTGATGGGGAAAAAAATGGAGCGAGGAGAGGGAGGGGTTTATAGGCGGTCTCGGGGAGGCGAGGGTGGAAAACAGGGAGAGATGGGAGGTGGGTTCTGTCTCCATAGATATGAAAAGCTTACATGTGACAGAGGAAAACCACAGAGGAGATGATCTCTTGTTAGGCTAGAATAGGAAGAATGGCAATGGGCCAGCAGGTTTTCCTAATAAAAGCTAATTCCATTCCTATTTTAAAATTAGAAACTAAAAACAATAAAAGGAAATCAAATCAATTGAGGAGATAAGAATTTATATATACTAAAATTATAAAAATAAAATGTAGATGATGAGCATTATTCCAGCCAAAATAAAAACTTAAAAATATTTTTTTAGAAAATCCCTAAAGGCTTTATTTTTTTTGCAAATAATTTTTAAATAAAACTTTGGTTTTTCTGGTCAAATATTTTCAAAAATGCCCGATTTTGGGTTCATTTTCCCCTTTTCTTGCTTGCAAGAATTTATTTTTTTTCGGGAAGAAAAATAGAGAAGCAAGGCAAATATTTGAAAGAATTAAATTGCAAAACCCGTCAAATTTTTATAGTTGAAGAAGTCATGTCATCTTCTCCATTGATTTTAATAGGATGAATTTGAATTTACAGAAGGAAAGTCATTTTATTCCCTCTCTTTCAAAAGTTTTTGAAAAGGTTCAAATTTCACCAAATTTAATTCACTCAAAAACAAACAAACAATTCAATTAATTATATTAACATTCCAAAATTTGGGATGTTAGCGTCAGTTTTCCACGTACATCCTCTTTGATGACCTTTTGTTTGTTGACCACGCCGCCGAACCGGATTTACGACGAAAGGCCCGGACGGAACGACTTGGAGATGGGAAAGCGGAGTGGAGTGAGATTGAGAGGAGGAGAAGGGTTATAATAGTTCCTTTGGGCTGTAGTTGGGAGAATAAAGGAGGTGTCGAGGGGTGGAGGGATAGCCGGGGTGGGGTAGCCCAGGGCCCGGGTTAAGAAATAGCCGGAGGCGGACCAGCGGTCCCAAAGCGCGGAGGAAGAAAAGAAGGATTGAAGGTATGCCCGGGTGGATATAAACCAATGGTGTGGATAACAATCATTTGTTGACCAAGTTGACAACCGAGGCTTACCTATTGGCCCACATGTCCCGCAAAAATGTGGCATATAATTAACCCATGTTTTCTAGAATGTACAGTCCATTTTGGGCTGGGTAACAAATAATTTCCCAACAGGCCCATTTATATTTTCTAAGAAATCCCAGCCCATTTGCACTTCCTTGAAATACATGTATTAGGTGGGCCATATATATAATGTTATGTTAGAAGGAGCAATTAATTCAAAGAATAAACCGGAGGCACATTATATATATATATATATATATATATATATATATATATATAAAATTAAGAAATTAGGAAAGTTTTGCTCAAAATAAAATAGGTTTATTAAATTGGTCCTTAAAATCTTCCAAGCTTTTTGAATCACCAGGATTTTCCTTGCCTATGAGTCAAAACAACCAAGATTTTCCGTTAAACATTTACTTTTATAAGTTAATGACCGGGGATGTTTTTATAATGTATATATAAGTCTCTATAAAATATACTATAATAGTAATAATATAAATATATATAATGGTTAGAAAAAACATAAATTGACACAACATTACTTTTATAAGAGACCTGCTTATACCCAAGAGGCATACTAACAAGTTCACACAAAATACAATAGAAAAGGTAAACATTCATATCAAACTCAGGTTCAAGGACACGTCATATTCATAGCCAACATTCACTATCAACAACTCAAAAGATTCATATATACACAAGCTCGATATCTATGCATCCAAATGATTGATAGATCACGAAAATATTCATACATAATTCACAAAAGATTCAGATATACAATGTTCGATGTTTATGCATCCAAATGATTGAGATCACAGCCAATATGATCCATGGCAACTTTAATTACCTAGGAGAGGTAAATGGTGTTCAATGGAGGTCTTTTGCTAAAATTAGTTCTTGAGAAACTTTCAAGTACATAAGAGGCAGGCCCAATTGAACTTTGCTTGTAGGTTTATCCTCAAATAGTGGCCTCGGCGAGGGAGGTTTGAGCAACGGCCACCTTTCATCCAACTAGTTTACTAGCTCATCTTGGTCCGATCTCGCCAAAATTCTCATTGGCAAGAAAGGGGGGTTGAGAAAATGAACCACCCAAATTTTTTGTGCAGTTAACCGAAATGGAGCATCCTTGGCGGGAGATTAAGCCGATGAATACCGCAACCAACTTGGAATTTTAGACTCCATGCCATATAGTTCGCTACCATATGTGCCGATAACCAACCACAAGTTGGGACCAAAACGGATCGTTTTGGGGCATGCACCGCAATATTTTTTGCTCACTCTCCTAATACTTGAGTTTGACAATTGGTTGGCTGGTTGATACCGAATGAATATAGGCACTTCTTGTCAACATCGATGCTTGTCCGAGTGAACTTTGGAGTACATAAAAAAAGTACCGTCCATCGATCATTTTGTGGTTCCCAAAATCACCCGATGTAATGATTTGCTCTGAAGTTCGGCTCCAAATTACTCCTTTATGAAATCGGCAAACAGAACAATACCAAATTACCAATACATATGGGGCACAATAATCGGATAAAGACCAGACCAACCTGTGGAGGTAGCATAAATTATTTTTAGGCCGAGATAAGCCAAAACGAAAAAAGGAAGAAAGCAAGGAATTAGCGCCCGAAAGGCGGAAGCTTCAAGGCAATGAAGCACCCAAAGTTTTTGGGCCCACCAAAATCGAGCATCCTTTGGCACATATTTGAGTGAGATTACTGTAATAGTGGGACTAGTTGATGAAACATACACTAACAAATAGGCACCATCATTATCTTAATGGGTAAAGTTAGCAACATAGTAGTCTTTTAAAGAGGGTATTAGTTTATTTAATCCCAATTAGCTCAACTCAACACTCAAAGCATTGCCATTTATCATAGGTTGCAAAACAAAAGTGCAAAGATAAAGGAGTTTTCATACGAGTACGATACAAATAGAGATGACAAAAACTAATATGGATGAAGGCCTTAGGCCACAACCCGAGAAAAAAATATTATTCATGTATCCCAAAGAGATGATAAAGCACTCCGGAATCACACAATATATATTTTTGTACTTCAAATGTATGGTTGAAATCACTTTGTTTCGTGAGATTATATCGAAGATTATCAAGAACTTCCAGCAGAGTTAAACCGGGGATAATTCATTGTATTGTCTTGTGTAGTTCCACTAAATGTATGATTGGCAAACATGATCCTGTTTGCACAATAGGAACAAGGTGAAACCTTCATTAGCTTAGTGAGAAAGGATAGGAAGACATTAGCATATTACTCAAACAAGAGCATCAAATTCATGATGGACACAAAAACATTGCCTCATTGAACCAATGGCAATAAATTGACATGCAAAACAATAGCACTATTATGTCATGACACTAATAATATTCCCTCCTGCTCCACCACATGATTCACCTCCATGACAAACATTCACACGAATAATTCAGAAGGGTCCTACTAAAGATTTGTTTAACTCCAACAGAAAATTAGGCAAATAAATTAGTGGTACTTAAGTACTCCTAATTAATTAAGGAACAACATATGGAAGGGCCCAGGATCGCTCAATGTAAGGTAGTCGTGCGGAGCCCTTGAATAGCCTCGCCGGGCCTCGCTTAAAAAGATCGCCTTGGATTTATTTTCTTCTTCTTCCTCTTCATGCTCGTTTCTTTCTCCTCACCGGGAAACCAAGTACATGATTGGCCTCTAATTAGAATTGGTTTTGTTGAGGGAGTACAAGGTACTAGTAAAAACAGCATTATTTTCTCATGGCTGGAAAATAGAGATGAACACATGCATTAAATATCATTCTTACCTAAAGGAAGGTTATGGGCCAATATGGATGATGAGGATTGGAACAGATTCCTTTTCAGCCACCAAAATGAACCACTGTTCCATTCGACATTCCAGTTAAACAAAGCAAAAGTTACTTTTTAAGAAGAGTTTTGTCGGACCAAAAGGTCACAACAGCAAAAGTGAATTGGATATCCTGTTGCACAAAAAGGCAAGAGGGAAACAAATGGAGTCTCAAACAATTACAAAAAACATTTGGCTAAACTTGTCAGTCCAAATTACGGCAAAAACAGGGCATGGCTTCATTTTTACCAGGACATTATATTAAGAACAGCTAAGGCGGTTTCATTTGGGCGATTTTCAAGGAACACAATTCCCCACATTCTTTCCTTCCAACCGTGAACAGGGAAAGGTGATTAGTGTTTCATAAAAGCTGGTTGAGTAACGATTCCATCGGATTAGAAACATCCACGCACGCCCCCTTTTGGGGCGCCGCTCTTAGGTTCAGCCGGGGCTGCCCAAAGACAGGTTGTTGTGTTGGTTTCAATAAAAAATCAACCTATGTGTGGTGTGAGGGAGGACAAGAGTAGTCACGGCCTGAATAAACAAATAGCATCTCATTGCCAAGCATTACTTAAAAAAACAAAAACATTTAGAGTCCATCCAACACATTCTCTTGAGAGTTTCTCCGGTTCGCTGTTCCATAGTTTTATACCTACATTCCTTTCTTATTCGGTCCTCTTTTTCCCCTTTATTCCGACCGAGCCTAAATATTTGGTATAAGGGCATGGGACGGTGCCCAAGCATCACCAAAGAACAGGGCATAAAGTGGTGATTCATAGTTTGTTGCCCCGAGAAACAAACATCCAAGAAACATATCGGGTTGGTCCCATTTTTTCCTCTAGCCACCTACTCCTATGTGTGGATAAAATCTAGTCCTGGTCATACCCTGGTACAACGTTACCCCTATATTTTTTCACCAAAGAGGTTATGACCAAGACACTTTCATCCCTTCCTTCCTGTTTGTACCAAGTCCGATGTAGATACTAAATTCCCCACCCCAACTTTATTTCAATGACAAGTATTTTCGGAGGGGTACAAGATTCACTCCATGAAGTAGCTTTACCTCTAACAATAGAAGAAAAAAAATAGGTGACGTTACCATCCGACGAGAGGGGTGAGAGGTAGAAAATGATGCACATCTGACGAGCGTTGGGAAGTAGAGCTAAGGGCTTAATGAAGATATACCGGGTCTGGATGTGGATAGGTGGGCGCGGAGGGGATCCGCCCAGGAAACCAGGCGGGATCGGAGTTTCCCGGGGGCCGCCGAATAACGGCGGCGGGTTCCTCCCCTCGCGCGCAGGCCTAAACGCTGCCCCTCCCTTCTGGGGGGGATCGTCCGATCTTAACCAGCGTGAGGATAAAAGCCGGGTTTTTGAAGGAGAAAGCAAAGGATACCCTATCTTGTTTAGATCCGGAGAGGAGAATGTGAATAGAGCAGCCCTAGCAAGCAAGCGGAGGCCCGCCTATATATAAGTAGGGGGTAGTTTTCCTTTTCATCCATCAAAACAATCGTTAAAATTGTCTAACCTACATGCCAGTCATTTTTTAGTTGTTGATTGTTTTTGAGATAGCTAGCTTGTTCCAAGTGGTGAGGGCCCCACTGTATGTCAAGTCCGGTACTAAAGTCCCTCCATTAAATGAACAACCACCCTTAAAATTGTGAACAAGCCCACGGCTAAAATTAAAACATGGGTTGCCCCAACATGCATTATTATTTATATTTTCTCCCTCTGTCCTAAATATAAGACTTTTTTTAGCCACACCTAAGACAAGAATTTTTTTTGCGTGAACCCCAATGTCATAGACACAAAAATTGTGGCAAGATTCCCTTAGGGGCCAAATGTTCTAACAATTTGAGCAACGAGGTTAGCAAGTGTGGCAAGTGTGGGAAAATAATGGCAAATAAGAAAACATAGTCACAATCCAAAAAGCCCTTAATTTTTGTGACATGCATGAAAATTTGTTAGTTAAATTTATAGTCAAAATTTGGCAAGGTGCATCAAATCAACACATGCAAGTATCAAAAGGAAAGTCACCAATGCATGCATGCTTGTACTCCCTCCTTCCAAATATGTATTTTTAGAGATTGCAACAAGTGACTACATACGGGAATATGTCATCCACATAGTCGGAGCCCATTTGAAATGTTAAAAAGACTTTTCGGGAAAGTGGTTAAAGGCCAACACAAGACCGAAAATTTTATTACCCGACGCCTTCCTCGGGACAAGCTGGTGTTTTTCCACCTTTGGATGAGGGCCAACCACTGGGCCCAATTCATGGAAAAGGAGGAGCAGGTAGAAGCCGACCTTTTCCGAGGGGGGGACATGCATCGGGATTCGACTGAGAAGTAGGAGTAACATCATTGTTCGCTTCTCAAGGGCGGATGCCAAATAGAAATGGCATTCAACGCCCGGGGGTTCCTTGAGTACTAGCCAGGTTTGCATGAGAAAATTTCTCTGTTCTAAATAATTGTCTTTCTAGAATTTCAACAAGTGACTACAAAGGGAGCAAAATGAATGAATCTACACTTTAAAAACATGTCTACATACATCCTTATTTGTAGTCCATTTGAGATGGCTAGAAAGACAATTATTTGGGAATGGAGGGGTATTGTTTCAATTAAACTCCATTATCCATTGGTTGATACTCAATTAAACCCATTATCCATTGGTTGATACCATTCTGATAGGAAGTCCGTGAATGCAGCATTGACATTCTGAGAGACGGTGACCGTTTGGGGAAGCGGCCCCAGCGATGGAAGGGGTTTGGCGGGCATAAGATCAATCGCCACGATAGTACATACTTTACCATACTACCATAGTACCTCTCTAGCAGGTTGTTTATAGATTGTCGTGGATGGCGATATACATGAGCAAGGTGGTCCAGTATGACCCGGGTGTTGAGCTAGGTGAATACATGCTCGGCGTTTTAGGCCCCATCAAACGCCAAACAGAATGTCGGCCGCCGGGCGCCGGGTGATGGGCTCGCCGTGCTGGCGCCATGAGCAGGACTTTGATTTAGAGGGCCGATGCATTAGCATGCTTTGACAGCGGGGGATTGCGCATATTTCATTTTCATTTGGTGCGGGGCGTGAAGCCAGTCCGTGGTTTGATTCCCCACCGATAATTTTGGTTTTTAAATTTTTTCTCCATTCACGGGTAGGACCGCAGATAGATAAAGAACACGATAATGGGGCATGGGACTGTTTGACCGGTTAACCATAAAACGGAGCTATCGTGACTGGGATAATCACCATATCTCGATACAATGATCAAAGTGAGCTACAAGACAAGTTCGATGACCCCAATGCATTTTACTCGGTAATAAATGACCAGGATTGAAGGGGAATCAATTTGTTTTCCCTTCCCTTGAGCTTTGACAAACCAATGCACTATCGGTTGTTGGCCCCCACCCCGAGTTTACCAGCGCGTTCATGCCCCGCCCGACACTAACCGGAAGGAGCGATGGCCCCCCAGAGTTCCCCCGCCATTTAACGACACAAAATGGTAGGGAAGCGATGGCATCCCCGTGAGTTCATCCCGCGACCTCACAACTATGTGGGAGGAATTTGAAGATGCCGGCCGAATGGGTGGTAGAAAGAGGCAGCCAAATCCGAGGGGCGGAAAATCGAAAGCACTCAAGAAAAGAGAGGCCCGCCCAGAAGAAAAAAGGGCGGCCGCCCAAAGGGAGAGGTGGGGAGATCCAACCGGTGGGTTTCCCGACAAAGCCGAAAGGAGAAAACGGGCCCGGCCAGATGTGAGAAGTAGTAGAAGTAGTTAGTGTGTTCTATGTCCCAGGCATGTACCAAAGATACTAGTTAAACCCGTTTTTAGAGCAAATTACAAGTACATTAGCCTAGACTAAATGGAAACATTCCTATCCTATGCATCAAATGGCATCTTTTTTTCTATAGGAATTGAGATGCATGTCATCTCACTTCCTATGATTTTTATATTCCTATCCTATGAACAAAGGAGGCCTCCTTGGAGTAAATACTATAGCTAGAATCCGCGGTACATTAGTTTTCTTCAAAAGGAATTCAACAAGTCATGATGGTTCCTTTGTCCAGCAACTTCAAAGGGGAAGTGGGCCTGTGATTTGGGCTCATTAGTCATTGTTACCCGGGGCCACAGGGTACTCTCCCTTGAGTTCTGCATGGCAAGGGACCGGATGGGGCCGCCCCACATGTTGGCAAAGAAGTATTCTTTCCGATATCGAGGACAAGGAAACCGGGTTAGTATCACCCTGATTGGTTCAAAAAAAATATCATTGGATTTATAATTATTTTTATTTTGAATGCTAGCCTTTCAACTTTACAGAAGGGTGCCAAACACAACGCTTGGATGTCCCCACGCCGGGGAGGGGACATGAACATGGTAGAGCCCAAAAAAAAAACAACTGTAGGCCGCTCCACTTCTTCCATGGGTGGAGACCAATGGTAGTAGTACTTAGTGGTATGAACGATACAAAGTGCACCGGAGAAAACAGTCTAGTTGGAAGGTTGGGGCATACACGTAAACAAATATAAAAGTTAATATGTGCCTAACTAATATAGTAGAGAGAGTACTTAGGCACGACCCATAACATCTGGCATTGCCGACAACATTTAGTGGTAGCGTGTAAGAGACAAATCCGAAGGTTCCCTTCTCACCTACTTTTGGGTGTTTGGTAGAGTGTATGGAGGGTGCATGATCCCACTAGTTTAGCACAAATACACTAGAAGCATGCATGAAAGAGCGCATGAAGAGGGTGTTGAGTTGAGCATGCATGAAGAGGGAACAACTATTTGAGGAACCAACCAAACACACCTGATGCCCACATGTTCATACCATTTGTGCCTTTCTACTTCACTTTGCGCTACATTACTCAGTTAACGTCCACCCGGGTACATGTCCCTCAGTTCCAGCCCCCGTGTTCTTCATATAGATGGAACGATCGTTGCATAACATGCACCTTGATGCTAGATGTCTCCGGGGTTGGCAAAAGGATGAACAAAGCTCACGAAAAAAAATAGTGGAAGAAAATAGATTCCAAACCGAGAAGGGCAAGGAACCCGTGGTGGGGTCGACTCATAATTTTAATATTATTCCATATAAAATTAACCAATCATCTCCAAGGATTTGAAAGTACAAAACACGGCAGCCCGGTAGTTACATCATACTAGTACATGGCTAACCCCTATCACCATATTTCTTGGCTTCGTGCACCTATCTCTAGTAATCCAGCTGTAGCCTCCTCCTTGTCTCTATCAAAGTGCGGGGCGTTTCTGCCGCCTATTGAGGTCGGTTAACTATACATGTTAGCGACATGCCAAGAGCATTCTAAAAAAAACCTTTCACGTTTCCCAAAAAAAAAAACTTTCCGCTTTAATTTTCCTGTATGCTTTGAGCAACTTGCATGTCCTATTGCTCCTGTTGATACTCTAACTTAGCTAGAGGTTAGACTAACTCATGACTAACCCTGAACTAACGTAAAAGAGGTGTTTGGGTGACAAGGTTAGATTGACAATAAATGCACTTCATGGAGAGAAAAGTGATTTTTTTCCCAATGAGAACTATTCCGTAGCACCTCTTGGTGGGATATTTTTTTGGTGGGTTGGTGCAACTTGCTCCAATTTAAACCCTCATGCTTGGATACTTTAGGGCTATTTGAGCCCCAACTAGTCAAACTAACTCTAACCCATGGATCCAAACAGGCCTATGGCCCCTCGAACCGGAAAAGGTTCGAAGCGGCGCCTTCGGGCCCACTTCAAAGCCGGGCCGTGAGAGGTCGCCCCCGGGCGGGAAATGCGGTTGCGCCGGGAAAACCTGACCGTTGGGGGAGCGGGCCCAAGGGGTATAGGTTTTGAACCGTTGTGTAGTAGTAATGGTAGTTTAAAATACTCAATATTCCCGTTCCTAAAAATTGTGGTAAAAACCATTACCCCTTCTTTCCTTCCTGCCGTGATTTACGTATGTTAACGGGTTGTGTAAAAATGTCACTTCGCCGGATTTGCTTATATAATTACAAGCAAGATTCCGCATTCCAACATCAATATGCATTTTTTTACAAAACACTGGGATTGACCCATGGGAGTAATCCCATTGTAAAACTAATGATATCTGAATTTTATCGAAAACTGGTATCTAGAATGTCATCAAAAAATGAAAGATGAGAGATAAGGAGGAGTGGGCGTGGTGGTGGGTGGCAATGGCGGAGGCATGGGATGGAGCGCCCCCAGGCCACCATGCATGCTAGATTGTTCCAGACTTATTTTTTTAATTCGAGCAATGAGGTTTTGGGAGATAATGATGTGGAGAGGGTGCGGTATCTTTTGTAAAATTATATTTTGCTTTCTATCCCGAATAGATCATACTCCAACAAATAGGCCACCATCATCGCCAACTTGTTTTTTATAAGGGAGATGATAAGTTTGCTGACTACTAAAGTAAAGTGGAATCTGTCCATGTTATGCAAGTAAATAAAGGTGATTGTTTATCATACGGGTAAGGTTGGATGAAGGGTGGTAGGAACAAATGCTCCGCCTAGAGCATGTGTGTGTGGATGGAGTCTTAGTGTGTGTGGTGTGTGTGTGTGTGTGTGTGGGGGAGAGAGAGAGAGAGAGAGATGGAGTCTTAGTTTGTGTGTGTGTGAGAGAGAGAGAGAGATGGAGTCTAATGTGTGTGGGGGAGGGGTGCGTGTTGTGTGTGTGTGGAGAGAGAGATGGAGTCTTAGGGGGGGGTGGGTGTGTGGGGTGTGTGTGTGTGTGTGTGTGTGTGTGTGTGTGTGTGTGTGTGTGTTGGGTCCTCTGGATGTAATTTAAGTGTATGGCTTCATCATAGAGGTGATGTATGGGAGGCCACCAACGATGGGGTGCGAGAGAAAATGGGAGAGGGAAGAGAAGGGCGGCGGCGGAGAGGAGTCGACATCGAGAGAACGGTTTGTTAGAGACACCAGGAAGACTACTATATATCGGGTGCATGTGGGGGAATTAAAAAAGGGATGGTCTTATTGGTTTGGGGATAGGGAAGATGAGAGGGCGGGGGGAAGAAGGAGATTGTTAATGTGAGTGTGTGTTTTGCCCATCAGGCGGAAGTTATGTGCACAAAAGAGGAAACGATTCGATGTGGCGGGATTGAGGGTAATTAACTACGTGGAACATAAGACCTTGAACGTATTGTGAGAGGTATACATGTATAGTGGTGTGTGGAAAATGATCAAGATAAAAGAAAGAAGACATAAGTCATAAGATCAACGACATGGGAGAGAGGGTCGGTATGACAATATGCATGCATGTGAGAATGCAGGGAAGAAGGCCCACAATTGAGCATGTGTTTTGTCTTTAAGAGATAGTTGGGGGCTGGAGCATGCACTATGGCGAGGAGGGGGTGAGGGCCGATTGTGCAAAAGAGATCAACCTATAAATGCATATGTATGGGAAGACAATATAGTGGGTGATAGGAAGCAAGATTCCGGGAAAAGAAATGTTGGGAGAAACTAGATAGATCGAGATGGAGATGCTAGCTAGAGGGACATCCGTTAGTTTGGGTGTTGGAGATGAAATTTGGTTCAAAGGGTGAAGTTATATATGTGTGTGAGAGGGCACTTGTGCATGTAGAGAGAAACATATTAGGTGCGTGATAGGAATCAAGAGTGAGGGCGAGAAAGAAGGTTGATGGAGAAAGATAAATAGAAAGATAAAGATGCTAGTAGGGCTAGAATAGGAGTCAGTGGATCGGAAGGCTGGGTGGGTGTGGAGAGATAAGAGAGGGTGCATTGAGTCACATACAAACAGATATCGAGAGAAATGAGATCCAGAGCGGAGTTTTGTGTCTGGAGAGAAAGATATTTCACTGGAGTGATAGCTAGAGAGACATATGAGGAACACAAGATATCTCTAGGGAGAAGGGTGTGTTTGGCGACATACAAGAGAACAATGGAGAAATATGAGACCTGGAGACAAGTTTGTGTTTTGTGTGAGAAAGAGATATTGAAGAGGAAGAGTCAGGTTCTCATATCTAAGGAAAAGACATCTCGATGAGGGTGTGCAGTGGCACACATGGGAATAGTTGAGAGAAATGAGACCCCGGAGACAAAGGTTTGTGTTTGTGTGAGAGAAAGAATTCCCATGGAGAATCATACTAGAGACACATACAGGGGCAGATATACTTAAGAGAGATAGAGTGATGAAGGTCGAGGGAGAGAGTACCATCGTGTTCTAAGATAAAAGATCATTGTAATACGGTAGCAGAGAGATGCCAGAGCGATGAACACTTATAGGTCCGGAGAGATAGTCCTATATAAGCATGGTGATAGTATATGAGACAATATCTGATTAAAGGGGATTCAAATATTTAAACCGAGATCACGACATCGATAATATCATAAGCAAATTGGTGTATCAAACATGCATATTCATTTGAATTTGGGAACGGTAATGTTATATAGTTTATCAATATTGGTGATCCATAGATTCTTCAATTACAAACAATGCATGGTTTATATGCAATTAATGTCTAAACAGGATTAAACTATATGTTTGTGTGAAACACATTATACATGTTTGAGAAGTTAAAAAACCCCATGAAACACACATTAATTGGAGACAATTAGCGAGGAATGCATACATTGATTTCAACATAAAGTGGTTTCAAATATTTGAAAATCCAATTGATGGATACAACCTTATGAATCGAGATCATGCCATTTGTAAACCATATTTATGTATAAATGGTGTTGTGCTTTTAAAGTTATATAAAAAATGATGTATATAGAATGTAATTCCAATTGAAAATGGATCCCCAAAAAAAATGTAGAATACAAACGGGATTGAATTGAGTTGGACGGTAAATTGCACTGCAAAATTTGAAAAGGGGGAAAGTCATATAACCCCCCAAACCAAAATCTGAGATGGAAATCACTACGCCTATCCCTGCCAAAATATCTCTGGATTTCTATAGGTTTATAGGGTAGGTTTGTAATTTCACCCAAACGTGCGTAACCGCCTCCCCGGATTCATAACGGGGGCGCCAAAACAAGGTGCCCTCGCTCGACCCTCCCGATTCATATTCATACGGGGGCGCCAAAACAAACTCTCCGGCAAATATTGGTTGCGAGATTACCGCCCTATCCCCAACCGACTAATGTTGCTGTGATGTAGTAGAAATTTGAAACGGGGCTAAGTTTGTAAATTTCCTCATTTGAGACAAGCGCCAAATACATGGTTCCCCCTTCCTCTCTTCCCTTTTCCCCATTCATACTCCTGGGGCCAAACACCTCCCCCCACCCTCCTCCCCTCCGTCCCGCCACCCCATCCCCCCCTCCTCCACCATGCCGGGCGATACCCCGCGCCGCCTCCATTACAAGAGATCGATTCTCATCCAGCCTTGAACCGGGATCCTTGCACCGCCCTTCGCTTATCCCCCCGCCGTCCACCTTGCGGCCCTTTCCCACGCTGCCCACCCCCCGCCACCCCACCCTCCTAGATCTGCTTCCACGCCGCCACCCAGCACAGAAACCAAATTCTCAACAGACGCACGCCCGCCGGAGGCGGTACTTTTCGATTCCTAACATTTATCGCGCAAGAAAATAGATCCCACCTTTACTCGATTTTTGTCTTGGTTCGGTTGCCTTTGTCCGTTTGCACCTTCAGATCCCCATGGCACGCCAACACTATACTCCCAATGCTTATGGTTTTCCCTTTATATTCCACACTAGTTAAATCAAAGACTAAATTTCAAAATTGGGTCACCGATTTTTGAGTCAGGAGTTCCGGGCGATCCAAGGCCTTTGGGTGGGGCCTCCGAACAAGAAAACTCGGCGGTGGGGGGGGGGTGGCGGAGGAACCGGGGGGGCCGGTGGCCGCCCGTCTGAAGGGTTTCAAGGGAAGAATTAAGAGCGAGGAAGAAGAAGGGTTAGGAGCAGGATCTTCATCCAACCCCAAATGGTCGAGAGCAGGGGAGTTGCATTTTAATGCCTCGGTTCATCTTTGGGGGACCGAACCAACATTTTATTATCCAAAATCTGCTTGCTCTTCTTTACCATGTTCGATAGTTGGCCGCGTGATCGATAGGCTTTCAATTACTAGCGGCAATACAACACCGTATTTTCAAGCCGCCACTTTCCGATTTATATACGTGGTTATGGTGTACCCCTTATGTACACTATGATCGCCTAGTTGGGTGCTCTTGTTATCATGGTTTGGCAATAAATATTATACGATATTATGAACCTATCATCGCCGCTATCCTTACTGAGCCTTTTTTTGTGTACTTGTGCCGATTATATAAATACGCATAATTTAACACATGAGCCTCTCATGAATCCGGATAGCACATAAGTGTTTACAGGGCCCCTTATTAGAATATCATCTCATTACAAAAGATAATCTCACAACTATTTATGTTTTCATGGTTTCTTTATACAAATTACGTGAATATCAATCCGGCATCAAGAATATTGTGGAACCCGCAATGACTTACAAAATTGGCACCAAGGCATTGAGTGCCATTCGGAACAATGAAACTCGCGCCCCCACCTTTGATTCTTGTTGAATATCATCCTAAGACTATTCTAACCTCGGGAGTCAAAGGGATGGCTTCCTGTTCACCCATCAAGGTGCTGTTCTAATTTGGCAAGGTTTTATTGATTGTGCGATCTTGCATATGTTGTCTTGCATTTCTTCTTTTTGCACCACCATTGCTTAGTTTACTCATCATATAACTCGAGATGCCATGCCCATCCATTATCAATACATATTCCATCTTGTCATACCATGTTTTTCCACTCAAATGTTGTTCTTGTATCGACATCAAAAGGAAGAGGGTGATTGCAACCTAAGGAGCACCAGAAAGTCCTTGAAAAACGGGTGGGGGAAAATCAAAAAAAGGGTACAAAAGGGCCCAAACCGTCAAGTACCCTATTCGCCCAACCCACCCCAAAAGGACCTCATCCAGAAAAGGAAGTTTCATTTGTAGGGATACAAAAAATCCCATCCAAAAAAAAAGCAACCACCCAAACCTTCCCAACTCGAAGGGCCAATTTCGTTAAATTCCTTTTTCCCGTTTAAAACAATGTTTCAATTTGTTAGGGACACTAATATTCCCATAGGGAAGTTTGTGGCAAAACCATTTTCACATCTTCCCGTCCAACTTTTGAAGTCTATTAAGGAATTTTCCTGTTTTCGCTATGAAACATAATGAACTTACATTGTTGTCTGGTGAGGTCTTGGATACATGAAGAAAGCTTGCTTGTCTTTTCAAGGAAATTCAGGAATCGGTTTACGAGGAAATCCATTTGTGGCGTCTTAACTTTCCTAATCTCCTGCTAAATTTAGGACAGAATGAAAAACCTTTTATCCTTGGTTCGTTTCGGATGAGGTACTTTTAGAAATCACATGAAATTTAACTTCTCTTTTCGCATGTCCTTCGGACTTTTTGCGGGTCTGCTCAAGAAAATTCGTTTAAAAAGCAATATCCCAAATATGTGCCCGTGCTTTGCTCTTGTTGTCCTTGCCCGTATCGCTTGCATACATAAGTTCTTATGTGACATTCATATACTTTTTCAATTTTGTCCAAATTATCTACTGTAGAATGGTTCTTATGAGAATATTCCAATGCCAATGAATTTTTTAGTCTGTTTTCGAAGTAATTGTCCTTTACCTTACTTTTTGGTTTATTGTTCATGACCACACCCTTTTATTTTTTTGCCCTCCATTTTTAAAGTTTATTTATCTTACCAAAGGTTTATCAAAAGTTTAGGTTGCACCGGTTTCCTTTTCTTCCTGAATAATTTAAGCTACTTTTTGTGCATACTCTTCATCTTATTTAAATATTCTCCATTTTTTTGTTATTATCAATTATATTTCTCTTAAAAAATGTAAATAAAGGGAATGTTAGAAGAAATTTCTCTAAACCTTTTGAATTGCCCCCAAGATGGACAAGGGTTTATAACCTCTTACCAAAAATGTAATTTGCCCTAACCTTAAACTTTGTTTGTAATTTGGTTAGGCTATCAACATGTTTATTTTTGTTTGCATCAAATTGATGTTTAAAGTTTATTATTGTTCAAAAAAAATTTGTCCCCAATTTAATTTTATTGAAAAAGTTCCTTCTTTACCTTAAATTAAATATTGACAAGTACCTTTCATCATTTTCCCTTATGAACCAAAGGGGGTAACCTCCCACTCGAAATGTCATTTTTGAATGTTTCTATGCAATGTCATATCCCATTTATACTCCCGTCAATATTGTTTGAAAGGATGTATTGATTTTTTTTGAACTATTTTTTCTAATTCCGAGGAGATTTATTTAAAATCCTTTTTTGCCAACAAAGGGTAAATTACGACATAACCTTGAATTAGAGTTTTGATCCGAATCCTGGGTAAGCCCAACCCCACAAGTATTTCCGCCTTTTGCCGAACCCTTTTTTAAGAATTTTAATGGCCTTTTTAAAGGAAAAAGTGAGAAGTAAACGAACCAAAACCTTCATGCCGTTTACTTTCGATGGGAAATAAAGTTTAACAAGCCATTCTCTCTTGTCCTGTTGGCTGCAGTCCCAAAGGGGCTAACCCAACTTATTGAACTTCTTTTTATATTATTTTGGGCGTGTTTATTTGCCTTTCGTCTTTATGCCAGTTGTAACATTGCCCCTTGGCATTACATGGGCCCTTTGAGCCCAAATGGATGAATTGCCGTAATTTCTTTAGAAGTTAGGGTTTTTTCTTATTCACATGCGGTTATTTTCGATAAATATTCCCTTTGGCCCCAAAGTAAAATTACGGCAAATCGGGGTTTCAATCCGATTATGTCCGATATGGGCCTCCCGGGCCCCATGTCGTTTTGGGGTAACCCCCGCCCTTTTGCAAAAAATCTGGGCTTTAGGGGGAAATAGGTGGAAAAGGTAGCTCAGGGCCCAAACCCGAAATGGACCCGCCCATATTGGTTGAAAATTGGGGTTTTAAGGGGCCCAAAATTGTTCGTCCGTTTGGCCCAATCATAGGCCCGGCGGGGATGCAAACCGGCCGAAATTAAACAATGGGGTTTTAACGGGAAATTTATGGGCGTGTTAAAGGGTTAACGGCCAAATCCCCGAATTACTAAAGGGCCTTTAGCAAGGGGCCCAAAAGCATGGCGGCCCAAGGGCAATTAATGGGATAATTGAGCCCAAACCTCTTAAAGGTGGACCTGATGGGCCTGATTTGGCCCAAAATGGGAGGTTTTACGGGGGATTTTTGGGCCATTATTACCAAATGGCAGCCATTAAGGACCATCAAATATGGGGAACTTTGGCCCAAAACATGGCAAAGTTAATGGGCCCCCATGGGTCCTCAAAATTGTGGGCCTTTACGGGGATTAATG
>JAHIAM010014643.1:0-14633 GCA_021605205.1 Aegilops longissima | reverse complement strand
GGCCCTCAGATCGTCATCCCACCGTTTCTTTTGTGTAAAAGAGCCAAAGTCTTTCATCATAGTCACTAGGACTCCATACCCACCATCCTCGAGCAATCATCACACCGAGATGTGCATTCCAAGAAATGTCCTCCCCACAAACAACAAATAATATCACTTGTGTTCTGCCCTGGAAGAAGAAGAGCTTGTAGGCCAAGGTGTTCTTGGCGAAGTGGTGGTTGTCCCTTCCTTGTATCACGTTGAGGTGGCAAACGGGGGCCGGTAGTAGAACGTGGAAGTAGATGACCGGGTGTCCATGATGAAGGTCACCGAAAAGTCCGCCGCCAAGGGCCGATCCGGACTTCACGCTCAGCTTTACAAGCAAGATGGAATAATCGAAATATTATTATAATCCTTGTAGTCTAGAATGGTCTAATCTCTATTTAATCCACCCGAAAACGGCAAGCATAGCTTCATTCTCCTCAACAATACCACATCTAATCGCCTTTGTAATTCCGATAATATTCTTCACCAATTTTTTCCTTGTCTTAAGCCTGCAATTTTGAAGTAATTCACGGATAATATGGTGGAACCCAACAACGATAGGTTTTCAAAGCAGCCCAAGTAGTGAAAGATATAATCTACAATGTTCGACCACCAAACACATGCAAAGCAAGGAAAGCACAAACAAACAGAACCGCCTCTCCTCGTGATAAAACATGTAAATCTTGTTCCTTTAACTCCCAAGTAAGATATATATCGTGAACATATCTACCCTCAAATGGTGGAATATTCAATTTCAGTTTAGGAGATGGTCATGATCTGCACCAAGGGAGCCCAACATTGCCATTATTTGCATGTGGACAATTTTGGTTGGGTGGTTGCCGAGTTCATGTTGATCAACCTCATCCTCGTAAGTTACATAATCATCCCCCCACCGCAGAGCAGAGCCGTATATCAAAAGACCAAAGAGCTTGGCCAGTAAGAGGACACGAAGCTGAGGAGGGCTTTTAATGGGAGGTAGTCCATGTTGTTTGTAGAGGTGCTAGGTGCAGGGTGGTGGGTGGTAAAGGAAATTCATTAAACTTGTTATCGAGCTTTGTTTCAACGCCTTCTCAATGCCATCTATCTTTCCATGGCCTCTTCAAATCTATTTAGCACATCCCCACCGCCCACTCATCATTTGTTGAAACTTATCATGTAGCGCTTTGTTTGTCATGTTCTCCCCCTGGCTTTGGATCCTGCCATGGTTAGCAGAATAGAAACACACAAGAATATGATTGGAACTACTAGGAAGTGGTGGTGATGGGTGGTGGAAACAACCCAAAATCTCAAATTTTACCATTTTACCCAAAGAAGAAAGGTGATCGAACCATGTAGTCAAACTCTCAAAGCTTGATAGAGCGATTTGGAGAGTCAAACGCACGATGTAGATGTATTTGGAGCTGAAGGCTTATAATATGGAAAAAAAAAAGGTTAGAAAATTTTTTGAAATGCAAAATTTTGGGCCAAACGAGGGTTGGTTTCAGACCCTAAACCACCCAAGGAAACACTAACAAAACAGGGCTCAAACAAACCAAAGGAAAAGAAATGAATTTTTTTTTTTTTTTGCTTTTTTTGGTTTTTTCGGCTTTTTTTCTTTTAAAAACATATAATGGCGTGGCTAAAACTTTCCCAATCAAACTCAAAGATGGGCAAGAAAAATTTTCAACAAAAAATTTTTCAACGAAACCCAAAAATTTGAAACCGGGTTCAAAAAAACCCTTTTTTTGGGCTTTTCGGCCTAATAATTAAGAAAACCCTAAAATAAAAAGAAAATTTTTACCAAGAACCTTTGGAAAATTTTGGGCCAAAGGGGTGGTTTCGGCTTTTTTTTTAAACCTTTACTCCCGGAAACACGAATCGAAACTAGAATCCAAAACCAAACCCAATTATTGAAAAGAAACCCATTTGGGGTGGTTATGGGGGAAAAGGCAAGCCGGGTTAATGGTATTGGTAATATAAGGATTGAAAGCTTATTGGATAAGGGGGTTGGAAGCGTGTGTTGAAAAAAGGCCGCCGGTTGCAACTTATGGCCGTAACTTTAAATCTAAAAAAACCTAAGGCCAAAGGTTGCCCAAGGGCTTAAAAAGGAAAAAAAGGGGAATTTCGGGCCTTGGTTGGAAGGGTAAATAACCCTAATTTTTTGTTTTTCCCAACATAGGATAAAAACACCATCTTAAATATTTTAAAACCGGTTAAAATTTTCACCAGAAACCTTGGAACGAAATTTGAAGGGCAAATTTGTCCCGGCCTTTCATGAATTGGTTTGGCTTTAAAGTCCCGAATTTCATCCACCTTTAACTGGGCGCCTTTGCCAATGCCAAACCAACTCCAAGGGTTAATTGCCCCAAGGTTCAACCTTGCCAGGAGGGCCCTTCTTTGAAGCAAAACAAAGAACCAAAGGCAAGAAACCTGAAATTGAAACGGAAACAAAAGATGAAATTTAAATTGCAAGGTGTTCTAGTTTGGTCCGTTTAACAACAAACGGGGAACCGGGGTTTGAGCCTATGGCTAACTTTTTAAACAAACCAAGGTCTTAAAGGTGGCCCTTGGGCTGTATAATATGGAGGAAAGGGGGAATTTCTTCCCTTTTGGTAAGGGGTCCAAATAACCCCTAATTCTTGGTTTCCCAAAAATACAAACTCTTAAAAACACCAATTCTTAAAGAAATTTTGAAAATTACCGGTTTCCGCTCAATAATGGTGGTTTAGCCAAACCCAGAATAGCCCAATTGGACTTAATATTTTATTGAAGTTGGGCAATCCTTGTATATTTTGTCCCCAAGGGCCTCATGGGCCTTCTTGGTTGGTTAAAGTCCCTTGAACAACACGGGTAACCTCCCGCTTGTTCCTTCTTCCATCCAACTTCCATTGCTTGGAACTTGCTCCAAGGGTTCCATTTTCTTTCCCATGGAGGCCCTTCCATTTGTAAGAAAACAAATGGTTCCTTTGGGTCATATTCTATGAACTTGGCCCAAGCAAGGAAACAAAAGGACTTGTTTTAAATTATCCCTGAGTTAAGGTAAGGCCGAGGTTGCAAAGTAGGGGGGGGAAATTAATTGGTATTTTTTTAACTTTACTTTGTCCTTCTTTTCTTTTGGAAATTTTTTGTTGGGTGATTTTTCCTTTTTTCTTGTTTCGTTTTTTTTCAATGAGGGATGAGTATGGTTGGCCCAATCTTCTTGATGGGAGATTGGTTCCATTCAAGAAACGTTATGTTTGCTCATCATTTCCTTGACGCTTTAATCATGGCTATCTCCATTTCCTTGTAGTACTTCTTCAACGCCTTTTGTTCCTTGTTTGAGTAGTTGGAGTTTCTTAAGAGGTCGGATTGTAGGAAGGGGCCAAAACGTGGCATGACATCCTTTCATTTGAGCCCAAGTGGGATTGAGGTTCACCTTTGCTTGTCGGCTTAATGATTTGTTCCCACCATATGAGCACATAATCTTGGAACCTCGGATGCCATAGCTATTTTCTTCGCTTCATCGAAGTTGTGCGGAAGATTTTGTCAACCTTCTGCCCATGAGAGGTAGTCTTCGGCATTTCCCATTGAATTGGGCATCATGAATTTTAGCTTGCCGAGCATTGTCTTCATTGTGTTGTTGGCATGTTGATGATGACGCCCTTGACGGGATATACTGTTTCATGTTGTTTTGGCCTGAGGAAGACCATGCTCAACTTGCTTTGTGGAACTTGAGGTTGAGGTGGAGCTTACGAGCCAGGAGGAGCTTGAGGAACTTGACGGGCATGAGGTTGGAGTTCCTCTCTTTGTATTTTTCTCGGGGCTTCCTTTTGATTGCGCTGCTGCAATTGCTTGGCATTTACCCTTGATTCTTGGGCAGCCAGCCGTCAAGAGCTTGCGCTCACGTTGTTGTTGTTGAAGACGGGGCTTGGGCCTTGTTCGCCTTTGGTGACGACGGCTTTTTCTTCCTCTTTTGGCAATTTAAGACGTTGTTCTTCTTGAGCTTGAGCAAAAGCCTTGGTTTGATTGAGGACGGAATTGATCATCAACCTTGTTTTGTAATGCTTGTCTAAAGGGTTGGATGCATGAGGTCTTGACGAGCACCGACAAGAGTGTTCAAGGGTGTACTTGAGTGAGAAGGTGTCCGAGTGTCGACCGAGCTCCTCGCCTTTGATGATGAAGAAGTGGAATGATGCCTTCTCATCAACGCCCGGATCTCCCCCATTCTTGCATCGTTTTCAGCTTGTGAGCCTCGAACTTGTTGTCGGCAGTCTTTGTACGCGTTTCGAGAGTCGCAAGTCGGTGGCGAGGTTGTCGGCGGGTCGCCATTGCTTGTTGTTCTTGGTGCAACGTCACAGTACCAAAGAGGTGGTTTTGGTGACGGATGAGGACATGTCGCCGCCTTGCTTGATGAAGAGGTTGGTAGAAAACTTGGCCTATCCATCATTCCAAGCAAGATGTGAGTGGTAGAATGGAAAAGAACCGGCGGAGCATCCTTCGATCATCCCCATGGACCTTCCTTTCACCAAGCTCCAAAGGACCCATGAAGGAGCACGAGCTCGGCCTCGAGACCGAGGTGACTTTCCCTTAGTGAAATATCATTGACCCTCAGACATGGCTACTACCTCAATCCGAATGTTGTGGCATGCTTAGGTACCAAGGAACCAACCTAGGAGAAGCTACGCTCAAGATGGACACCAAGAGCAAGAGGAAGAACCGGAAGTTCAAAGGGAGCGGCATTATCATTAGTTAAGGCGGTACTATCATTGGAGCCAAACTACTACCGCTTCCATCCCCTTTCTCGAAACCCCACACACTCCGAATCGAACGCGCCGAACGGCATTTCACCACTAAGATAAGCGGTTATCATTGAAAGCGGATTATCACCACAAACGGTTTTACATTGAAAGCGGATTTACCGCCATGAAGCAACGGTACACCCCTGCCCAGGCAGTAGCGCTTTGGGCCGAGGCCCATGTACTGCTTTCCCTAACTTACCCCTTGGAGGTCCTAGACTATAAATAGACCTTCCCTCATCCTTTCTAGGGTTAGCTTTGGATTTGCTCATATTTTGGTGTGAGGCCTTTGCTCATCCACTTTACTTCTCCTTTCGAGATCAGGACCTTACGGAGAAGATCCCCAAGGGATTCAAGACCCCTCCTAGGGTGGACCCATCAAGACCTCCTCTCGGAGAAGAACCGGCCACCCTTGTATCTTTCCTTTGTTGATCCTTGGATCTTGTATCACTTTATGCATTCGATAATCTAGCACTTGTGTGATCGCTTTCTTGCCGGTTGAGTGATCCCTCTCCTCTCCCGTTTTCCCTCGTGTTCTTCCGCCGCTCTTCGTGTTCCTCGAGGGACTTTCCAAGCGTGAAAGATCGCCCACGAGGGTTCCCCACATCATCATTGTATCGAGACGCTGATCACGTTATTGGAGCCCCCCCCTCTTTTTCTAGCTTGATTTTGTTGTTTTGTCCTAATTCAAAATTCCCACAAAAATAGCCCCAAATTTTTTTGTGATTTGTTAGTGTGATGAAATTTTGTTGATTTTGATCCTGGATTTGCTTGGTTTTGCCCATCTAGCATCTCCCAAGTTTCACCTCTTTCCATCCATTAAAATCCATCGAATTTTGACCCCAAATCACCCATTTCCCCCAAAATCCCAAGAATGCTCAACAATCGGGAAAATCTACACGAGCGGATTACATTTTCCCTAAGCGGAAATCTTAGAGCGGCATTACTGCCCCTTCCTAGGGTACTACCGCTGAGCACGGCACTACCGCCAGCCCTGCTCAGCCTAAATTTGGAATCTGACACGAAGCGGTATTATCCGCTTCCAAGCGGTAATCATTTACGAAAGCCGGTACTACTTTCTACCCAAAGGGGTACTACCGCCGCCCAGTTTCCAACTTTCACCATTTTCATCGAACTTTTCACTTAACTCCGATTTGAGTGTTCTTTGCCTGCTTTTGAAGCATCGACGCGTCTAAGTCCCTCACCTTGGTTTCACCCACCTTTTGACACCATCAAATTTTCCAACATCGGCATCTTTCCTAGGGCTTAAACCACATCATCCGCTATACCACCTCCACTTTCCGCTACCATATTGTTGCTTTTGGTCTTTGAGAATTTGAGTTGGGTTCTCGGGTCCCATTGTGGGCCCTATAAAACGGTTCGACGCCAACATCACCACCACTCATCTTCGCCAAGGACTCATCATTAAGGACGAACCCGATTTAATCTTTGTCATCTCTAAATTGCATTGATAACCACATAGCCTTACTTTTTGCGTTGCTTACCCATCGAGATAGCCATTGAGTATTGCTTAAGAACGTGATTTGTGCACCTTAGTGATCATATTCCATAGCATACATAGATAACATAGTGGTGCATATCTTGAGATCAACTTGTGTGTACAATGTTGTCATTGCCACAATTGCTATTTGGTTCGTAAGTTTGATAACAAAAGAGCTCAAAAGTGAAAGAGCCACCCAAGCTTTTAAGCAAAGAGGAAAGATAAGCAAAGAGCTTATAAGCAAGAAACAAAGCATCATACAACATTAAGATTGTCATATCCGATCATCTTGGATCATTGCAACCAAATATCATACATATAGTACCATGTGGAGCATCCCACGATCATCCCCATGCATCCACAAACCGCCTCATCAAGAGCCAAGAGGACCCATGACTAGAGCACGAGCTCGAGCTCTCAGACCGAGGTGACTTCTCTCCTTAGTGAAATATCATATGACCCTCTCGAGACATGGCTACTACCCTCAACCGAATGTTGTGCATGCTTAGGTACCAAGGAACCAACCTAGGAGAAGCTACACCAAGATGGACACCAAGAGCAAGAGGAAGAACCAGAGTCCAGCGGAGCGGTTCACCTTGCCGGTAACTATTATTGGGATCCAAGCGGCATCCCTTCCCTCCGGCCTACTCCGCAAAACCCACACACCCAGGAATCGAAGGCCTTGAGCGGATTTCCTTAAAGATAAGTTTAATTACCGAAAGCTATTTTCCCACAAAGCTGATTATCCGAAAGCGGATTACCCGCCATGAAGCAACGGAACCGCCCTGCTCCAGAAGGCCGGGCCGAGGCCCATGTACTCTTTCCCCAACTTACCCCTTGGAGGTCCTAGACTATATATAGACCTTCCCTCATCCTTTCTAGGGTTAGCTTTGATTTGCTCATTTTTTGAGAGTTTTGCTCATCCACTTACTTCCCTTCGAGATCAGGACCCCACGGAGAAGATCCCCGCGGATTCAAGACCCCTCCTAGGGTGGACCCCATCAAGACCTCCTCAGGAAGAAGAACGTACCCTTGTATCCTACCCTTTGTTGTCCTTGAATCGTGCCACTCTATGTGTTTGATAATCTAGCACTTGTGTGATCGCTTTCTTTCGGTTGAGTGATCTCTCTCGCTCTCCTCGTGTTTTCCCTCTTTCTTCCGCCGCTCTTCGTGGTTTCGAGGGATTCTCCCGTGAAAGATCGCCCAATAGGGTTTCGCCCACATCATCATGGTATCATGAGCCACGTTGATCACGTTATTGGAGCCCCCACCCTCTTTTTCTAGCTTGATTTTGTTGTTTTTGTCCTAATTCAAAAATTCCCACAAAATAGCCCCAAATTTTTTTTTTTGTGATTTGTTAGTGTGATGAAATTTTGTTGATTTTGATCCGGGATTTGCTTGGTTTCAGTCGATCCATCTCTCCAAGTTTCACCTCTTCCATCCACAAAATCCATCGAATTTTGACCTAAATCACCCATTTCCGCCAAAATTCCGGGTCGAAAGCGGAAAAATCCGACTCGAGCGGATTATCGCCCCTAGCGGTATTTACCGCTTAGAGCGGTATTACCGCCTCCTAGCGGTACTACCGCTGAGCACGGCACTTCCGCCCCCTGCTCAGAAAATAGTCGAAAATCCCTTCACGAGCGGTACTATTGCCGCCAGACTACCGCCTGGCCAGCCCTTCCAACTTTCACCATTTTCATCGAATTTTTCACTCCAATCCGATTTGAGTGTTTTTGGCTGCTTTTGAAGCATCGACGTTCAAGTCCTCACCTTGGTTTCACCACCTTTTGACACCATCAAATTTTCCAAATCGCATCGCGTTTCAGGGCTTAAACCACATCATCCGCTATACCACCTCCACTTTCCGCTACCACATTTTCGCTTTTGGTCTTTGAGAATTTGAGTTGTGGTTCCCTGTCCTATTGTGTTTCGCTATATAGGTACGGTTCGACGTCAACATCACCACCACTCATCTTCGGCAAGGACTCATCTTCCCAAGGATTAACTCGATTTACATCTTTGTCATCTCTCCGAATTGCATTGATAACCACATAGCCTTACTTTTTGCTGTTTACCCATCGAGACTAGCCATCGAAAGTATTGCCAACGTGACTTGTGCACCTTAGTGATCATACTCCATAGCATACATAGCATACCATAGTGGTGCATATCTTGAGATCAACTTGTGTGTCACAATGTTGTCATCGTACACAATTGCTATCTTGGTTCGTGAAGTTTGATAAGAAAAGAGCTCAAAAGTGAAAGAGCCACCCAAGCTTTTAAGCAAAGAGGAAAGATAAGCAAAGAGCTTATAAGCAAGAACCATAGCATCATACAACATTAAGATTGTCATATCCGATCATCTTGGATCATTGCACCAAATATCATACAATAGCTACTTGGGATAGAGATCTTGATTTTTCCTAATAGGTCGGGCACAAGTTCGGATCCGCCTTATTGTGCAATCAAGCATGCCTCTTAGTATTGTGCAACAAGAGCATTCTCGTGGTTTCCACATTTTGGCTCACTTTTGGTTTGCACAATCCCACTTATCTATTTTGGTGTGTTTCCGTACCACTACTTTGCTTGGTCTACTTGTTACATTTGCTAATTTGCTAATCTTTTTCAACTTTATTGAGTCTCACTTACAATTGCATCTTTTGTGCCACCATCCCAACCGAAGCTCCACCATAAGCTTTTATTTTGTAGGTGTGAGAACCGACAAGAATCGGTACCAAGAGTGCTATTTCATTGTCCGATTTGAGTGAACTTGATTCATTTTCAACATCGGTCAAAGGTACATTGGTATAAGTTCTTTTCCGCTCTACCACTACATCTTGTTTGGAATGATGGATAGGCCAAGTTCTTCTACCAACCCATTTCATCGAAAGCAAGACGAACATGTCCTCAACGCCACCAAGAGCCACCCTTTGGTGCACAACGAAAAGCACCAAGAACAACAAGCAATGAGCGAATGACGACAACCCTCGCCACCGACTTTGGAATCTCCGAGCAACGCATAAGAGACTACTTGACAACAAGTTCGAGGCTCACAAGGAAGAGAATGATGCAAGAATGGACGAGATCCGCCTGATGAGAAAACGGCATCATTCCACTTCTTCATCATCAAGACGGAGCCGCCGAGTCGACATTCCGACGACACATTCCACGACTCAAGTACACCGCCATCGAACACTCTTCGACGAAAAAGGCCAAGACCCATGCATCTCGCAACCCGCTAATGACAAGCATTCACAAGAAGTTGATGATCAAGTTCCTCGCCCTCAATCAAACCAAGAGGCTTTTGCTTGCTTCCAAGAACGAAAACGCCTTCGCCGCCAACAAGAGGAAGAAAGAGCACCGTCACCAAGACGAACAAGACGCCAAGGCTCAACGCCTTCAACAACAACAACGGGAAGCGCAAGCTCTTGAGGCGCAACGGGCCCTTCAAGAATCAAAGAGCCTTTAACCGAATCGCGAACGGCGCAATCAAGAGGAAGCCCTTCGAGAAGAAATCCAAGAGAGGAACTACCAACCCATGTAAACCCAAGTTCCTCAAGCTCTCCACAAGCTCGCAAGCTCCACCTCAACATCAAGTTTCAAGCCTCCACAAGCTCCAAGCTCCACCTCAACATCAAGTTCAACAAGAGCAAGTTGATCATGGTCTTCCTCCCGCCAAGAGCAACATGAAGACGAGTACATTCCACGCCAAGGACGCCATCATCAACATCGCCAACAACACAATGAAGAGCAACGCCACGGCAAGCTAAAATTCACCATGCCCAAGTTCAATGGAAGCAATGACCTCAAGACTACCTCTCGGGCATTGAAGGTTGACAAAATCTTCCGCTTGGAAAACCACGATGAAGCTTAAGAAAATCGCTATGGCATCACTTGAGTTCCAAGATTATTGCTCATATGGTGGGAACAAATCATTGAGCGAACAAGCAAGAAGTGAACCTCCAATCACCACTTCTCAAATGAAGGATGTCCGGCAACGCTTTGTGCCAACCCTACAACCTAACCTCTTCAAGAAACTCCAACTACTCCAAGGAACAAAGAGCGTTGAAGAATACTACAAGGAGATGGAGATAGCCATGATTCGAGCCAATGTCAAGGAAGATGATGAGAAAACTATGGCACGTTTCTTGAATGGACTCAATCATCCCATCAAGAAGATCGCCGACTTCCAACCGATCAACCCCTCATTGAGCTCGAATCAAGCTAAAAGGCGGAACGCCAAGTACAAGATGACTTCGGCACGCCAAGTACTCATCCAAGACCCACGGCTTCTCCAACAACCAAGCTTCAACGACCCTCCAACATCTACACCAACCAAGCTTCCTTCAAGAAACGATGACAAGTCAAGTTACAAGAAGACATCGACAAGTTCATGTCCCCTCCTCCTACTACAAGCAACCTCAAGCCAAGGTTTCATCCTCCACTCCGACCGATGAGAAATCAAGACAAGCCCTTCAAGTGTTTCATTGGCGGCCGAGGCCACAAGTCATAATGAATGCACCAACAAGCGCACCATGATCCTCAACCACGATGGCACATATGACTCTATGAGTGAAGAGGAAATGGAAGCCCTTGAGCAAGTGGCCATGCACCGCAAGTGAATGAAGATGAAGATGATCAAGTCTTTTGTGATGAGGATTCAGCCCCGCCTCGTTGTTCCAAGGTCTTGACTCTTCAACATCAACAAGAAGAAGACCAACGATGCCACATCTTCCACACAAAAGCCGGATCAATGGACGGTCCATCAAGGTCATCATCGATGGAGGTAGTTGCCACAACTTGGCAAGTGAAGAACTATGCTCCAAGCTACAATTGGTCAAGAGGAAGCACCCACACCCCTACAAGGTTCAATGGCTAAGGACCCAAGACTATACAGTTGAGCATACGGTCCGTCTCCTTCAAAATTGGTGCTTATGAAGACACTTTTGGTGTGATGTGGTCCCAATGACTGCTTGCCACCTCCTTCTTGGTCGACCATGGCACCACCGGGTGTCATCCACAATGGGCTAACCAATCACTATAGCTTCAAGATGAAAGGGAAGGAATATGTGCTAGACCTATGTCTCCTAGTCAAGTGATAGCCACAAGCAAGCCACACATCATAGAGAAAAGAGTGAGAAAGTGATCCACCCAAAAGTGAGTGAGAGCCACAAGCCAAATTTGAGCCTCTTCGCCAGAGAGAAAACCTCATTCTATTTGCCACCAAAAGTGGATGAGAGAAGGTGTGAGCACCCATCGAGTGTGATGCACTTTGTCCTTGTGCAAGGATGGAGAACCAAACACTAACACCATTCACGAGCTACCTTTGGTGTTTCAACTTTGCAGGAATTTCAAGATGTTTTCCTCGATGAGCTACCTCCGTCTACCTCTCTTCGAGGCATTGAGCATCGAATCGACCTCATCCCCGGAGCGCCGCTACCAAACAAAGCTCCATACCGAGTCAATCCAAGAAACCAAGGAGATTCAACGGAACAACTCATCGACAACGGTCATGTACCGGGCCTAAGCCCTTGTGCTGCTCCGGTTATTCTTGTGCCTAAGCCCATGGAAGTTTCCGCCGGTTCATTGTAGACCTATCAATGCTATTACTGCTCGATATAGGCATCCCATTCCTCCTTAGATGACATGCTTGATGAACTTAGTGGAGCCAACTTTTCAAAAATTGATCTTAAAAGTGGCTATTATCAAAACGCATACAAGAGGGTGATGAATGGAAACGCTTTCAAAACCAAATTTGGTTTTATGAGGGTTGGTTAGTGATGCCTATGGGTCTTTTTAAGCTCCCTCTTTTTTGTGCGCCTTATGCATCATGTGTTCCTTATATTGAGTCTTTTTGTGGTTTACTTGATGATATTCTTGTGTTTAGCAAAACCATGAAAGAGCACTTCAATCATGTAAAATCTGTGTTGCAAACTCTTCGAAGGAAAGCCTTTTGCAAATTTGAAAAATGCACTTTTGGAGTCGAAAAGTGGTTTTCGGTTTTTTGTTTCTTCAAAGGGTGTCCATGTTGATGAATCAAAAAGCAATCAAAACTTGGCCCCAACCCCAATTTGCAACAAGTGGGTTTTGGTTTATGGGTTTCTATCGCCGGGAAAGATTTTAGCACAATTGCCGCCCTTTGCATGCTTTGAGCAAGAAGAATACCCCTTTGTTTGGGGAACTTTAATCAACCGCTTTTGATGAGCTCAAGTCTTTGGGCTTACTCATGTTCCATTCTTGCTTTTCCCAATGAACAAAACTTTTTGAGGTTCATTGTGATGCAAGGGTACCTTTAACAAAAACAGCCTTGCTTTTTTAAGGAAACTCTGGGGCCCTTAATTACCCACTTTGACAAAGAATTTAGCTTTAACCTACTTTTGGGAAATTTCCTTGCCCAATTTTCACCAACCGAATGGCTTACACCAAAGGTCAAACTAAATTAAAAGCCCAATCCAAATGGGTTTTCATTGTCTTTCCTTATTTAATCAAACCATTGGGAAAGAAAAATTAAGTTTAGGATTTTGTAAACTTGGTTTGTTAGGGACTTAAAAATTGGAAGGATTCCCCTTTGTTTTTTGGAAGTTTTCAAATTGGGCAAATTTCAAATTTCCTTTGGGCAACAAATTTGACCATCTTCCTGTTGTTCTTTGAAGGGTCATGGACCCCATGGGCATTTACCAAAGACAATTCGCCCTTCCCAATCTTTGGCCCAAAGTTCCGGAGTTACCTTTAAACCCATGTCCAAGTCGAAACAAGTCTTGTTCTCCTGGCTTACCATCCTCCCACCCAAAACCAGGGAAGAACCAATATATTTTACTTTGGTTTCCTTGGATCAAAAGGAAATTCCCGGGGGAAGATTTTCAAAGGCCTTTCAATTCCGCAACAAGAATTAACTCCAAGGCAAATCCCCTTCGAGGTCGCTTCATTTCAACCTGTCCCCATTGACATTCTACCACTTCTTCCAAGAGCGCACCAACATGGATGCAAGTGAACAGCAAGAACATCAAGAAGATGCACAAGATAAAGACACACCATCGACCCAAGTACCCAAAAACAAGCTCAACGCCAACAAGCAACCCATCGCCTTCAACATTGGTGATCTAGTGGGCTACACCTTCAAAGGACCGCTTCTCAAAGAACGCAAGTCCAAACTTTCCTCGAGCCGATGGACCTTTCAAGGTACTAGCACGCCACAACGAAACGCTACAAGATCGACATACTCGGACAAGTACAACGTGAGCGACACCTTCAACGCCAAGGACCTCGGACCTTTCCATGGAGATGAAGCTTTTGATCCGAGGTCGGATCTCCTCCGGGGGAGATGATGCGGAGCATCCCACGATCATCCCCATGCATCCACAACCGCCTCATCAAGAGCCAAGAGGACCCATGACTAGAGCACGAGCTCGAGCTCTCGAGACCGAGGTGACTTCTCTCCTTAGTGAAATATCATATGACCCTCTCGAGACATGGCTACTACCTCAATCCGGAATGTTGTGCATGCTTAGGTACCAAGGAACCAACCTGAGAAGCTACAGCCAAGATGGACACCAAGAGCAAGAGGAAGAACTAGAAGTCCAAGGGAGCGGTTACTCCGCTTGCACTTCACCGCGATCCAAGCGGTATCGCCTCCTCGCTTACTTCCGCAAAACCCGACACACCTCCAGAATCGATCCTGAGCGTACTATCATTAAGATAAGCGGATTATCCTGAAAGCGTATATCACCACAAAGCGGTATTACTAGAAAGCGGTATACCGCCATGAAGCAACCTAGCCCCTGCCAGGTAGAAGGGCCGAGGCCCATGTACTGCTTTCGCCCAACTTACCCCTTGGAGGTCCTAGACTATATATAGACCTTCCCTCATCCTTTCTAGGGTTAGCTTTGGATTTGCTCATATTTCGTGTGAGAGCTTTGCTCATCCACTTGGCTACTTCCTTCGAGATCAGGACCCACGGAGAAGATCCCCAAGCGGATTCAAGACCCTCCTAGGGTGGACCCCATCAAGACCTCCTGGAGAAGAACGCACCCTTGTATCCTACCCTTTGTTGTCCTTGAATCGTGCCACTCTATGTGTTTGATAATCTAGCACTTGTGTGATCGCTTTTTGTTTGAGTGATCTCTCTGCTCTCCCTGTTTTCCCTCGTGTTCTTCCCCGCCGTGTTCGTCAGGGATTCTCCAAGCGTGAAAGATCGCCCACAAGGGTTTCCCCTACATCAAACTTTTGGATAAGATCGCCTTTTGCTTATTAGGTTGTGCAAGTTCCGGGATCCGCTTTTTTGGCAATCGTTAAAGGCCTCAGTACGCAACAAGAGCATTCTCGGGTTTCCAATTTGGCTCACTTTTGGTTTG
>JAHIAM010014641.1:0-12890 GCA_021605205.1 Aegilops longissima | reverse complement strand
GATCTAAAAAGCCCTCTTCAGTTTATTTCAACAACATTCCTTTTGAATAAAGTGTCAAAAAATTATTTTAGAGTTTCTACATATAACAACATTACAAAGTTATATGGAGGAGTACTAACGCTTAATTTGTATTGCATGGTGCCCACAATGATATTTATTCAGACGTGAATTTGTATATTTTATACTATATACAAAGTTAGTCATAATAAAGAGAAACGAAGAGCATCTCTCTCCATCGTGATACCCCCGACGCCTTTCACGATGCACACAAAACTATCTCCGTCCTCTAAAAGTAAGCCCCAAAAATTCACGATGTTTCATCTTTTCTCGCGATATATGCAATGATGATCATTGTATTTGAAGCAAAGCACGATACATACATGGACTTCAGAATCCACTCATTACGGTCACCATTTACGCTTAGTGGTTATTATACACACGGGCTCACCGCATAACTCAGATTTGCTCATGACATGACTAGTTGACCAGCTAAACGCTCCACGGGCACCTCTAGTGTTGCATCACATTATCTCACTACCATCGTGCCCACTTGTCGACTTGTATCTACTCTACATCTACACTCTTATAAAATACATAAAATACACTCTTATGAAAAACAGAGTTGGTTGATGATGGTGTGCATGCCATCCTGCAATATAGGTCTCCGATTTATATCTCGACTTGATAGGAAAGAAACTATGGCAATTTTGCAAAAGGTACCCACACACCTCTCCACATTTGCAAATAAGGCCTTCCTCGCTCATCCTTTCTCTCACAAGATAAACAAGTCATACAAATGCATCTTGATGTTACGTCAACGCACGGGCATCTTGCTAGTAAGAATGAAAACAAACGACAAAAAATATTTGGACGGTGGTTCAAGTCATGACCAGGGCACAACGACAAGGTGGCCTTTGTATTGGTATGCCGAGCCATCTGTTTTAACACACAGGAGCTGGTGTGGTGATTATACACACACGCACGCATGCACACGAACTCGCATCCACGCAACACTCACACAAACACATGCACCCACGCACACACGCAGCCACGCACGCACGCAACACTCACACGCACACACGCACGCATGCATGCACACACCAAGACACCACACACCAACACACACTCTCACGCCAAGTGCTCAACCTACACGCATGCGCACACATCAGCCCCGATGCATACATACACAACCAGGTGATTCCGCCAAGACGGGTTGGAGCCTTGTCGCTACCGCGTAAGTTTGTGTTTGCCTATGCGAATCGACAGTGGGATCCACAAGGAACGTGGTCAATTTAACTAGTCAACATGGCGCCACGCAGACTATTTGGCCGCCAACAAAGTGCAATCCGATGCTGAACTATGAGCAAGTGATCGATAATCACCGCAAAACGATATAGTGACCGTAATCAGCTTATTCAAGTTCGTGACCAGATACGCTTTTCTCTCGTAGGCCTCCAAAACTACATCTCTACATGTTCTCGCATGTTACATCTAACAACTATGCAATACAAGCACTATTACTACACTCTAACACAATAAATCATATGTGTTTTTAGTTTTACTAGATATCATATTGTTACTTATAATTATTCAGTTTGCATACATTAAAATTGCCTTTGAAATGTATGGCCAAGATTATCTACCGCGCAGGAAAAATCCCGCCTTTCATGTTTAATCGGTTTGTATCGATGGATCATGCGAACAAGAAAACTATAGTACTATACAAATAAGTGACAGCTTCACGGGCCGTCAGTCGCCTACTCCTCCGTCAGAAGAGTGAGCGCCGCTTCATAAATCTTCTAGTCCCTTTTGCCGACATGTGGGACATCAAGTTACCGGGTCCACGTACATACCGAATACAAGCAGAGCAGCCGGGTGAAGCACCCTAGTCATGGCGCGTGTAGTAATGAGCAATGAGGCGCCAAATCACAAAGCTACACCTTTCCCGCAGCTAGTTGAAGGATGAAGAAACCATCATTTCACTCTGCTGAATCCGCTTCCCTCATCTTCTTCAACTTAACCACGGTTGCTTCGCCGTTGTTCTGCTCATGTGGGACGCGGATCGGCTTGGTAAATCATCGACATGGGACCGCATGTTAGAAACCGCCAGACAACGCCCTCCAAAAATAAGAAGCCTAATCCTAGACTTACAAAGGGCTACGAGCTGCTACTGATACTTTCCATCTAATCTATATATGCCCCTCGATTTTCGTGGGTGGGCCTAACTCTCCTTTAATCCAATCAAATAGTCCCACATCACATCAGTTCTGAACTTTACGTAAACCTTACGTGGATGTAGCATTGCTCAACCACTTGGCATGGTGGTGTTATATCAAAACAATGAACAATATATGTATCATTGCTCAAATAAGAAACCTCCCCGCCATCCGCTGGCCAAAATCACCTCCTTTTACTAATCTTGATTCTATAATTTTTAGATCAATATAATTGAGATTTGTATAGATAGCACAAGAGCAAAACCAAGTGGTACGGTTAAGGGCATCCACAATGTGTAAATGTGAAAATAGCTTTTGGCATCGGGGAACCATTGTGACGGTGTTAAAGCCAAAAGAGGAACCGCTCCCGATTGATTGATTGAAGGAATAGAAAATGCAACGTCTCCTCTTTCTCCCATGCTTGGACGCATGTAGTACAAAGAAGGCATAGTCTACTCCCTGTCCTTCTATCACAAATCACAAAGCGGAGGCCAAATCACAAAAGCACGGACGGCAACCATCATTTCACTCTTCACGACCCTTCCCATCGCCTTCTTCAGAAACCATTCACCGACTAGTACCCTAGTAGTACTAGTAAAGGACTTCGATGCAAATAAGGCGGTTGTCTGGCTTGGTGCACCGGAACGATTTACCGTGGTCTCCTCAATGGTGTTCTCCCGAACGACTTCGCCAAACCACCAAAAAAAATATCCCGACGCCACCGCAATGGGGAAAAGTCAAATATAGTTACTACCTCCATTTTTTGTACACAAGGCCAAGATATCAAAATTACAATTTGCAAAGGGCCACTAACACTAATCGAGGCAAAATTGATGGGGTTAGCAACCAAGGACATTAATATCCCCATGCATGGAAGTGAGAAGGTTGGTTTGCATGGCGCTGCATTAATCAAGCGATGAGGAGTGAGATGGTTAGCTTTGGTCTTTGGAGAAAAAATGATTAATTGACACGGAAACGAGGATTTGTATCGATTAAATCCGTGAAGGAAAACCCCGCCTTTCTTTTTTTTAAATAGTACCCTAGTACGCCCATTTTATCCTGTTTGGGTCTAGGCCTTGCATTGCCAAACCGCCACACATTTTTGAAGCTTGCCTAAAGTTTTCAAAATGAGAAGGAGGTACACTTTAAACGGGGCAGGGCCACCACCTCACATTCCTCCCAAACGCCAGGTCGCACCGACCTCACACAATGCCTCCCACCCCAAACCCAACCAAGGAACGACCCATCGACACGCAGTGATTGAACAAACCAAACTCAGCCATCCTATCGCCCAACATAATTTTCGCTCATAGAGTTTTTATCCAACCGCATGTTGGGGAGTATCCAACGCCCGGTGGTCTGTTGGGGAAGAAGAGGTGGGAAGAAGGAAAGAAGGGTTAGGAGACGAGGATATTCATCCAACCGCCTGAAATGGTAGATCACCCAAGTCAGCGATTTGCATAACAAATATATGTTTTACACAGCAAAAGATCCATAAAAACAACAACATAAAGAAAACTATCATCGCCGGGAAAGAGACGGCCTGCCGTTTTGGCTCCGGCCAACCAACCGGTGGTTCTCGCACCATGGTTGTCCTCGCCTCCACCTACTGCTCAAGCGGAGCGGCGGGCACCCCGCACGACGAGAGCACAGCCCGGTTCAAGTCGAGGACGCCCGCCCACGGGAGGGCCTGGCGGCGCAATCCGGGCGCCCGCGCCGAAGTCGAGCCTCCGCCGCCCGGTTCAAGTCTGAACGCCCGGGCCGCAGGAGGGCGCCGAGAGCGGCATCCACGCCTTCGCGCCAAGTCAGCCTCTGCCGCCAGTTCAAGTCTTGGACGCCCGCCCGCCTTGCAGGAGGGCCTCGATGGCAGGGATCCGCGCCCGCCCGTTGAGCCTCCGCCGCCTGGTTCACATCCACGACATCCGTTCCGCCGCATGAGAGCCTCGATGGCGCGGGCGCGCGTTCGCCCGAGTTGAGCCTTCGCCTTCCCGGGCCTCCTTTAGTATCGCCATGTTGAACCGCCGGCCCGCATTGGGGACCGGACCCGCACGGAAGTCGACGCCCATCATCTCATACCCATCGGGGCCTTCGCCACCTCCGCCATGAACATTGATCGGCCCTTCCGTAGCTTGGCTCCAGAGAACTTGGGATTGGCCCGCCGCAGCGAGCTTGGGAACGGAGGTCCTGGGACCGCCGCCGCGATTTTCCGCGGCGGCCCGCCGCAAATCTTGTGTAAGGATTTGGCGCGACGGGAATGGGGTGAGAGGGTGGTGGTTTTAGGGCGGGCTGGCCAAAGGCCGAAAAGGTTCCGTGTGAATAGTGGTTCCGGACGACCGTCAATCGGTTTTGACTGACATCGCCTTGTTGCGCTCGCTTGCAGCCCGCACCTGGACCTCCACGCCGCCACCGAATGGAACGCGCTTGCCTTGCGTTGGCCCGCCAGGGACCGCAGCTGAGAGCAAACCGACGCCCTTCCCCGCCGGCCATTTATTATACCACCACCCTCCGCTTTTATGCGGAGTAAATAAAAACAAAGGGAAGTATACTACGATGAGGATCCCCGACGTGGTTGAACCCATTGAGTAAAACCCAACATGGGGCCTCAAGCATGGGGTCCGCCAAGAAGTGACCAAAAGGTAGGGTAAGGCAGGGATACCTACGCCAGGATCCACTTCCACTATAACCTTTGACCAAATGTTAGAGTAATAATATATGACATGCAACAAAATGTTAGAGTAATAATATATGACATGCAACTTACAAAAGCATACAGGGTCTAATTGCTTTCCGAGGCTAACTTTGAACAAATGTTAGAGTAATAATATATGACATGCAATTACCCAAAGCATACCAAATTCAGATGTGAAAGGAGTTTCCAATGATATAATTTTCACATTATACATCTCAGTACTATTAATCTTGTCAATAGTCAAATTGGAAACCATCTCAGTACAAATCTAGGAGTACGATTTAACCTATCAATTTGATTGGGCGTTGTTGAATGTTGATACCTTTTTGATCAATGTAGAATTTGACTACACATAAAATTATATGTAAACTAGAAATGATAGGAGGGAGTATATTGTACCTCAAAAACGAAACGAACATTGAATACCCTTTATATATAATTTATGGATGCTATGATCACCATTCGTAATTTTGAACTCTTTAGGTATCACGGTTTCACTGCTCCCTCTCGATTTCATCTCGGGTCCGGAGATCTATTGAAAGAGGTATGGGTAATGCAATGATACCTTTGAATGTTCAAATGAGGCATGTGGGAGGATGGACCCGACCGAGGGCTTAATGATCCGATGGAGAAGAGGGTTGAGAAGAATGAGAAATAAGCAAAGCCACATGATTATACTTGAACGGCTCAAATAAACAATAAGTTGTCTCGCCTTGGAATAGTGAAAGGCCTAATGCGCAACGGGAGAACCGATGCCTAATATGGCCGGAAAAAGGAAACCACATTGGGGCAACCCGGGACGACATAGCAGACTAGTCCAATGGAGGAGTTGCCCACGACCCCTCGCCACCGACAACTGCTCATGTGGGTCGTTAGCCAACAACGGGCGTAGATCAGCACCCCTCCGACACGGCGATCTGGTGAGCGAACACGCCATATCATCGCTAGACACGGTTGGTTTCGCAGGCCAGGGTGGCGTTAGTGTTGTGGCATGACCAACGGTATTTTGGTTTGTGCCCAAGGTTGCCCCATCAAAGCATTGGGTAGCCAAAATTTTGGTTGAGGTATTGGTTCCCATGATTTGGCCGACATTGGCAAGAAAATGAACTAGAGTTGGCTAGAGTTCATTGGCATGCCAAAGAAATGGCAACCATCCAAACAAAGACCAATCTTTGGGTCATGACCAAAATTTTGTTGAGGTATTGGTTGCCCATGATTTGGCCGACATTGGCAAGAAAATGAACTAGAGTTGGCTAGAGTTCATTGGCATCCAAAAAATGCAACCATCCAAACAAAGACCAATCTTGGGTCATGAAAAAATTTTGGTAAGGTGCACTTTGGCCACAATCCAAACACACCCCAACACCCTGCCGAGGATGCACGGGCGCGACGCGTCGCGGAGTGGTGTAGCGCCAACTGATCCTCTGACCTGAGACCATGCCGGTCATCTTGTTTTTCAATGACATGCGCCGATGTGAGCAAAGGGCATTCCAACATTGCCACGACCGAGTGACTCCCCACACCAAAACCTCGCCCCTCGGCCGTCAGGTGTGTTCCACCGGGCGCCATGCCCGATTCATGCCCCCCGTCGATGTCGTAAGAGGCTCTCCCGAGGAACCAACCCGGAATAATGACGCACCGGACGCCCCTCACCGAATGCGCTACTTAAAGCGGCAACCCCACTAACCTCCACACCATAGCGCATCGCCCTCCTACCGAACCACATCCGCCATGACCGCGCGAACGCCCGAGGGAGAGCTTGTTTCGGGATGGACCCGAGGTCCCGCTTCCCGTTGTCACAGCGGTGGACGCTGGGCCGACGACGGAGCACCCCAGCCACGGATCCTACTTGCCGCCCCCAACCCCCGTCGCCGGTCGGGACCTTCCAGGATGAGTAGGCATGGGAGGCGCAGGGCATGGTGTGCCAACGGCCGGGTCCGCTCCCATGTTCTACTTTTTCGCGAGACCGACGTCACTTCACGGTCTTGAACCCCGCCCGAATGGAGATCAAGATGGAGGACGCGGTCCCCGAGAATAGGTTTAGGGTCGGGTTTTTTTTTTGTCCTATAAAAGTTCAAATGTAATGAAAATCTGCCGGTTTGCATTAATCTCGCCTGTATATGAACTTTCACAATAATATACATATTGTAGGAGTATTAGAAGATGCCCAGCATTGCACGGAAGATCAAGATCTTGTGGGAGAAAAGGATGAACGAGGGAAAGCCTAATCTGCAAATGTGGAGAGGAGGCGGTAAATTGTCATAGTTTTTCCTATCCGTTAGATATAGATCGGACGGCCTATATTGCAGGATGACAGACACCATCATCACCAACTCGCTTTTTATTGAACCGAGACAAATCTAACATGTAAGTAAAATAAACACATAGGGTCTATACATACACAAATTATCTTAGGCACTCCAATAGTACGCCACTACACATTCACGCATTTCACATCTTTTCTACATCTACGGAACCCACGAAAGGGTTAACGAAATTGCCTTTTCTCTCCTCCCCGATTTTCATGGTGGTGGGCCCTCCTCCCCCAATCTACAATCAACAGCTCACACGCTTTCACATTACGTTAATTACGTAACGGGATTATGTAGGTGTAGCATTACACGCCCTAAAAACCCAACTAAGCCAACCTCCCAGATATCGCTGGAAAAGACTCGCCGCTACTTTTAGTTGGGATTACCGGATTACTAGTAGTAGTATCGATGGATCGCTAAGTTTCAAGGGCAAGCACCTAGTTTAAAAGGAAAACAGGAGGTACACTCACAACACTCATGTCGTCGGATTGCATCGCACACACGCTCGTCCTGACACGCTCACGTAAACGGAACAGCTTGGCTTGCCTCTTCATCGACACATGGGACTGCAATGGAGAAACCGACCATGCGCCAATGCCCCCGCCCACCGCCAAAAATCCTCCCCCACACCCAAAAATTCCCCAACCGATTCAACCGCCTTCGCCAACTAGCCAATAATATTCCCAAACCCCCTCCCATGTCCCTCCACCCATTCGCCCACTAAAGCCGCCCCGCCGGCCGACACGCCGGGCGCCTGTTCGCGATCCTCTCGCCCCACAAGACGCCTCAGAGATCGCCGTCTTCAGCCGCGCCACCACCTCGCTACGTTTGTGGAGGCGACGGCGGTCCGCCGCCATCACCGGCAACGTCAGGTGGAGACGCACGGCGTCAGCCTCCCACGGACGCGATTCTAGACCGAGGTCCCATTCATGTCGGTGTAGCGCTGAATGTTAGCCGATAGACGCGTTAATCTCACATTTTGCCAAGTAGTTTATCGTCAATATGCTCTTCTAAGAAGCTTCTTGCCTGCTCGCACTCAATCTGCTTAGCTGAGATGGCATGCCAAGGCTGATTAGTTGCTAAAATATCCTGCCATATATTTATTGTGACGAGATTGCCATGGTCTAGTAGCCAACTGTTAGGTGAAATAGATCTACACCATTTTATACTCGATCTTTGTTGCTGCGATGGCCTTCGATAGTTTGATGTTTGTGTGCTCGCCTCATTGATCATGAAACAGCCTGCCATAATTTGGCACTCAAATCTGTTTGCTGAATTAGCTTTACATATATTTCATTACTTAGATCTGCTCGTCCAATATCTTGCCATAGCTTTAGACATCGACCTAGGTATTTTATTCGACTTCATAAAAAGCATATATGTTTTTCCTGTAATATCTAGTAGAATAACTAATTTGTATGTTCAATGATGGACAGGACTTGATAACTTCTGCTCAAGATTCTCCGCTGCATATGTCGAGGGGTTGAAAACTTCATGAACTTTATCGAGCTGAGTACGTGGTCCCAAATCAGATGTGCTCTGCTCTGTAGTAGTTGTATGAATTCAGTTATAAGACCCACCAACTGCAAAATCATCTACACTTGTGTGGGATGTCGGTCACATATACTAGGTGGGTTCATCATGGTGAAGCTGTGAACGCCTGTTATTGACTACGGAAGCAGCAGATCACCATCTTGATCTACCCGATGCTCGTGTGGAAGAGGAGGAGGAGGTGGTGGTGGCGAGCCGTGAGTTTGACCAACATTGAAACAATGCTATGAAATGCTCGTGCATTCCATGAACTTTCACCGCAGAAGAAAAATGGTGGGCCCGCATGTTGGAACAATGCAACGTTGTTGCACCCCAGAAATAAGTGTCAAGATTCTCAGCTATGGTCACCTTTCTTCGTGTGAAGACATGTGAGCGGATGACCAACAAATCATTCGATGCGATGTTGGCTGCTCGTGAATCTTTCCCAGACAGCCTGAGCTGCCACACACCCTACAAAGAAATGAAGAATTTCCTTCAAGCAGCTTGGAATTGGATATGATATGATCCATGTTTGTAAGAATAATTGTGTTCTGCTCTGAAGGATTATGCCAACTTAAGTGAATGCCCGTAATGCAAATCATCAAGATGGAAAGATGGCATGTTGTGAAGAGGATTCTCATAATGTTCGAGACATTTTCCATTACACCAAGATTGCAGAGGTTGTTTCATGATGTCAAACAAGAGAGGATGTACTATGGCATTCTAGGAACCAGAGTACAGAGATCGAATGTAATGAGCCATCCATCTCATGGTAGTGAGTGGAAAAGCTTGAATGATAAACACAAAGAGTTTGTCATAATTCGAGAAACATTAGACTTGGCTTAGCTTCAGATGGATTTAACACATTTGGCTACCAGAGCGCCACATATATCATGTGTCCAAAGGCTTGTTATCCCTTACAACATGCCTCCAAATGTCTCGCACTCAAAGAATCAAACTACATGATGGCCTTGCTCATCACAGTCCAAAAAGAACTAGAAAGGATTTTGATTTGTTTATGGAGCCTCTGTGGAGGAACTTCAACAGCTATGGAAGGGTGTTCTCACTGAGACCTATATAGCAGCCCACCAGCTGATTTCTTTCTAGGCATATTATAATTTGGTGCATCCATGATTATCCGCTTTGGGCACTATGTCGTATGGGACACATGGTTACAATGCATGTGTTTGCTGTGACAGAATCCGCCATCATACGCAATACTTAGCAAGATCTCTACATTGACACCGCGCTTCTTGCCAAGGACAAGCCGATCCTAGAAAATACAAGACATGTGTTCAATGCAAAGCATGAAAACTGTGATGCGCCAAAGAGGCTCACCGCCGATGAGTTGCAAGTGGAATTAGAGAAGGTCAGCATATTACACCGTGAAACCATCCCGTAATGGTAGCGGAAAAGGAAGGGCAGGGTAGAAGAGAGATTATTGTTTACCCGCAGTCCACTTTGTGGGACTTGGAGTATTGGAAAGATTTGGATCTGCGGCATAATCTTGATGTGATGCACATCGAGAAAATATATGTGACAGCATTATCGGCACACTTCTTAATATTGAAGGCAAGACGAAAGATACCTTTAAATCTAGGATTGATTTGACACACCTGGTATCATAAAGGATTTGCAGTGCAAGATGAAGGTAAACCACGGATATGGCACCATGTGTAATGCCTTGGACAAGGTAAAAGAAAAGAATTCATGAGGTCCTCACACGGTGAGATTCCCACAAGGATTTGCTTCCAACCCGAAAGGAGAGTCAATGCAGATGGAAACAAGGTACAAGGGTTGAAAACTCATGACTGCCACGCCCTACTTCAAAGGGTTTTAATTGTTATCCTTAGAGGATTGGGCCGCCTGACTTATACAGAGTAGCAGTAGAGTTGGGACAATCCTTCGTGAACTCTCAGAGGAATATCAGATAGATGCTTTGGAGCCGCCTTAGAGACAAGATACCAACTATCCTATGCGACCTTGAGAAGATATATCCTCCAGCCTTCTTTGATGTGATGGCATTTGGCTGTTCATCTACCCGATGAGGCACTACTTAGAGGTCCAAGACAAGATGGCTGGATGTACCCTATCGAAAGGCGGCTAGGCACTTTCAAGGGCTATGTTAGGAAATGAGCTAGACTCAAGGGTTCCATTGCAGAGGCCTACATTGCTGCTGTTGCTGACATTCTGCTCAAAATACATTGAAACAAATTGATCAGCTTAGCAAAGAGGTGGGTGAAGACAATCCCGGCTCAATGTTTTCGATTATTCTGCTCGAAAGAGTGGAAGAGTCGACAAGAGGACAAACCTAAAGATTTGGACAAAATGGTTTGGTATGTGTTGAATAACTCGTCCGAGATACTACCTTATATCAAGTAAGTGCAAGATGCAGCTTATACATCGTAATCTACTAAACTTGCAGCACATTCTTATATATTTAGATGTTTGACGCGATCACTATGTTGTGCAAAGATGTACAAAGAGGAGTTATCGCCGCAAAATCTAAGAAACATTGACAAACTGGTTATGGCAGGATTTATGTAAATGGTTCAAGAACCATGTAAGCTTTTGAAGTGCATCGTCATTTTTTTAATATATTGAGTACATAAGATGATCAACTTTTCTATTTTCTAACCATAGGTTAAGAAGATGCGGAGGATGGGCAGCAGTTGATGATGCCCTTTACTCACTAGCAATGGGTCCCGATACTGGTAAGACATTTTGAATCTATGTTGTTGGAGATATGCGCCACAACACCCTTGCACGAGACGGGCAGTGAAGACACAAAACAAGTGCCATCATGAGCATGGATACGATGATAAAGAGACAACTGAAATGTATGCTAACATAATGATATTGTTCGCTTGAAGTATATCTCCGCCGAGGATCATCTGTGTGGTTGTTGCAGCTATCGCTGGTATAACCTGTTTTCCAAGATCGCAAAACCTGAGCTGATGATTATTTCAAATCCATCAATGTCAAGGCGGCATTGCATCAACGAGCCTTTTATTTTGGCAAATAAAGCAACACGGATATTTTTCTTGGAAGACACATTTGCACGCAGCGATGACGGAGAGTATTGCAAAGGTTTGAGCAGAGGAATTCGTTAATGAAGTTGCACAACAAGATGATGCTTACATCGCTCCCGATGTACAAGATAACACGATGTTCCTAATATCTTTGAGAACCATCACGCCAATGACGCCGCAAAAGATTGCCTCGTCGGCTCGGGACATACAAGAGTTGATCAAGAAGAAGCCAACGCTTGAGGACGTTGAGGACGAAGAAGAAGATGACACCGGGGAATTACGATTCAGACCGAACACATGCGAAGATATTGACGCCGCGCTCGTGGATGATGATTACATTGCTTTTGTCGACGGCTCGTCGAAGACGCTTTTTATCTACTATGTGAAATTGTGTTTGCTATGACAATCAAACCTGATGAACATGTTGTTTAGTATTTTGTCAGTGAGAACATCACTTGTTATGTATGATGATTTGTGTTTGGTGATTGTATGAAAACTAAAACATGATGACATTGTTGTTTAGTTGTACTCATATTTGGCTGGAAACTTGAATTTGATGACATAGTTTGTCGTTGGACTGCAATTTGCTCGACGCCTTCGAATGAGAACAAAGCTGACCTGGACAGGCCTCTCGCTATTTATTTATTTATGTGAGCAAAGGGGATACCCTGATTTCTGTTAATAGAAATCATTAGATGTTCACAACACTACGCCTAGCCTGCTACATGTTTCATTCATTACTAGTTTCAGAAAGTGCTCATGTCGAGACACCTAATACATCACGAAAGTGCTACATACACGCAAATATATATAAACCTAAGACTCAAAAATAGTTTTCTTCTAGACTCAACAACGCCAACAAACAAGGGGGCTCTTATGGTCGGTCGAGGCTCGATATTAACTTGTCACGCCTAAGATGCTAATTCCTATCCTAAAGGAACTCAAGGTCCCACTATGATAGAAGCGCATCTTGAAGACGCTTGCAAGGTGGATATCATTACATCAACATTACATAATAGGGATAATCCAATTCATACAATGTCACATGAATACAACAATACAACAAAACATAACATCCCACCATGAATCATAAAAAAACTCAAACGACATC